>MDKH01206377.1:0-18680 GCA_005239495.1 Nicotiana undulata | reverse complement strand
TCGTCGTAATTGAATACTGCGAAATGTAACATCATCGTAATATAGTATTGCGGGACGTAATGTTGACGTGATATGGCGGGGCGTAACAGTAAGTGAGACATTAGAGGCCTGAGGATGGTGAGAATCCACCCTGGTCGACGGCAGGAGAGTGACAGTGAGGTGAGATTTAGGGTTAGGTCAGAGAGGATTTGAGAGAGAAGGGGGTGAGTGACGGCGGAGTGAGGAGGGGAATGAGGGGTTTGGGAGGGGTAGTCTTAGGTTAATTAAGGTATGAAATAACCTAGGCCGTTGAACAAAATGATCAACGACCGGGATTCAAAAGGATTTGGGTCGTGTTAGGTAGGGGTTTGGGCTTAGGTTGTATTGGGCTGGTTTAGTTAGGTATTTGGGCTGACTTAGTTAGGCTAGAATTAAAATAAATGTGGTTATTTGTTAAATACCACAAATAAATTAATTAAAATTATTTGTAAAATAATTACTAATTATAATAAATGAATTTCATGCTTAGAAATGTTTTTAAAATGGTTATTTAGCATTTAAAAATACAAAAAGCTAATTTTTGGTAAAAATAACACAAAAATTATATGCATGGGCTATAATTGTAAAGTTATTACAATTGTAGCCAAAAGGTGCCAAACTGGCTATTTATACAATAGTCTGGACTTAATTAGACCATACATAATAATATTAAATCAAGAAATATTTTGAAATCATTTTTGATGCAATTTTGTAATTATTTATTAGAAATAACTGGGCAAATTAATAAAAATGTAGAAAATTTTGTGGAAAAATATCAATTAATGATAGTGCATGATTTTGAAGGTATATATGCAATTTAAAATTATTTTAGAAAAAATTGGGTATCAACGTATACGGGGAACAACTAGCCGCAAAGGAAATGTTTGCAGTCAAAGAGAAGAATCTGATATCAATACTCGCAACGTCAAATGAACTAAGTTTGGGTACAAAGCAAGAGGCTAAATAGCAATTACCGACATCGGCCACGACCCAACCGGATAAACAGGGGACCGATGAAGTCGATGATTACGGGGTTCCCATATCTTTTATAGTTCCCGATGATTCTGATGCCACTAAATCAACGGTTGAGGAGCTGGAACACGTCATATTGATCGAGCATCTACCCGATCAGATGGTATACCTGGGCATAGGGTTAAGTCCCGAGCATAGAAAAAAACTCATTCAATTTCATATAGCTAACATAGATTCTTTCGCTTGATCCCATGTTGATATGACAAGGATCCTTCCATATATAACCACTCACAAGCTAAGCCTGGACTCGAAATTCCACCCCGTCAAGCAGAAGAGGAGACCACAGTCTGAGGTCAAATATGCTTTCATCAAGGACGAGGTATCTAAACTCCTTAAAATAGGGTCCATTCGGGAGGTCAAATACCGGGATTGGTTAGCAAACGTAGTGGTAGTCCCTAAAAAGGGAATAAATTAAGAATGTCTGTAGATTATAAGGATTTGAATAAGGCGTGTCCCAAGGAATCTTTCCCTTTGCCCATCATCGATCGCATGATCGATGCCACGGCCGGCCATGAGATCCTCAATTTTCTCGACGCTAATTCGGGTACAACCAAAAATGGATGAACTCGGATAATTAGTAAAAAACCTCCTTCATCACTAAGTACGACACATACTGCTATAACGTGATGGCATTGAGGTTAAAATATTCTGGTGCCACTTATCAGCGCCTAATGAACCGGATGTTCAAGGAACAAATAGGAAAATAAATGAAAGTTTACATTCACGATATGTTGGTTAATTCCCTGCGAGCAGAAGACCATTTAAGTCATTTGCAGGAGACCTTCAACATATTGAAGAAATACGATATGAAGTTGAACCTGGAGAAATTTGTTTTCGAAGTCGGATCAGGTAAATTCCTCGGATTTATGGTATCCAACCAGGGAATGAAGATCAACCTCTACAAGATCAAAGACATCGAAGACGATTGTGGACAACGTGAAGGTTGTGCAAAGATTAACCGGACGCATTGCCTCCTTGGGGTGATTCATCTCAAGGTCCTCTGATAAGAGCCACCGGTTCTTGTCGCTACTAAAGAAGAAGAACAACTTCTAAGGACCCCGGAATGCCAACGAGCCTTAGAGGAATTCAAGAGATATCTATTGATTACACCATTGCTTCACACATCAAAGGTAGGTGAACAACTATACTTGTACTTGGCAGTATCGGAGATAGCGGTAAGTGGAGTCCTGGTCCGGGAAGAGCAAAGTACGAAATTTCCAATTTACTATGTCAGCAGGACTCTAGGTAAGGCCGAAACTACCCTGATCTAGAAAAATTGGCGCTCGCTTTGCTAAGCGCCCTTAGGAAACTGAAATCATATTTTCGGTGTCATCCTATTTGGAGAATGATGTTACACCCCATGTTTTTTTACGTGAGAGTACGTCGTAAGTCAATTGATGTAAGCTCAGAAATGAGATTATATTTGGAAGCATATAAAGTAAGTTAATCATGTTACCTTGGAGGTTACAAATATTTAATATTATGGATAACAAGTACCAAGAGGGTTGAAAGGCTTAGAAGCTAAACAAATTGAAAAACATAAGCTTCTTTGCAAGTCGATAAGTTTGGAATGTTATAATATGCACTTCGGGGTGAGACTATGGTTATAAGAGTGATAAGGAGGTTATGTTATGAGTTATTTTAGGCTTATGATAGTCGTGTGTTACCTTTTCAAGTCAAGCGAGTTGTGGAACAAAAGTTGGCAAAGGACATCACAAATTACATTCATAATATGTTTAAAATTAGGTCAAATATAGCTGCTCTTTTCTCCCAATAACCTAGGAATTAAGGGATGATCCATATAAAATTGAAAATCTACGAGTCTAATTTCTAACTCATTAAACTGTTCATCGATACGACATCAGAAATGAGAGATATTTGCAGTTTTGCGAGACTACGCAGACTGCATATGTGACAAGTAGGTGTGTCACTAAAGCTATTTGACCAATACATTTTGTGTGTTATATGAGGTATTTTTGGGACATACTATATACCAAATTGAAGATCTTGGAATTTATTTTCCAACTCTCTTAACTATTTGTTCATACAACATCTAGATAAAAAGATATAAGCATCGGAATGTGGGTCAATGCTAGGGTGTCAAGCTAGCACCTCTTTGACTTTTCAAAAGTTGATATATATAGGTCTTAGGTCATATTTATCTTCATTTGTCCATTCAACACGACCAAAGAACACCCATAAAAATATCCTTAAGCTCTCTTCTAGGTTTTTAAAAAAGATTAACAATAGAACGATCTCTACGACGTAAGTATCGCTATATCGCCTCTCTGTTTCTTTGTAGTTTGAGTTTTGGAAGGTACTTCATAGTTAAGAAAACATATACTTTCTGTATTTAAGCTTTAAAATATCAAGGAAGGTTGATAAATTAATTTTCTAATATTTAGAACTCACGGGACGGTGATCGGAAGTCGTGAGTGCGATTTATTTTACTTTTAGTGAACTGTTTTATAGTCCACTCGTATTGGCCTATTGTGATGCTGATTTATGCCGTTTGGAAGGATGAAGGGCGTGGATAAATGCCGAATTTGGTAGGGTAGTAGACCGGTCACTCGTCGTAGCAATTTCAGGCTAACTGATAACTTGTTGATTGGGTGTGTTATGGTATATTTGGGGTTTTTGTTGTATTAAAGGTCTCAAGTTGTAGTTAGGTTCTTTTAGAATGGTTGATTGTCTTTATCTGGTTGTTTTTGTTGGTATATGGTATTGGAGGAAGCCATTGTTACGGGGGAGATGCTTATCAAATTTACATAAACGAGCTACTAGTTTAAGTTGAGCCTTTACTCAACACTGATTTTGAATCTCCTTATGTTATGGTAGATTGAGTTAAGTTTGAAAAATTCCTTGGAAGGTATTACAGACTCAATGGAGTTAAGGTATGTTAAGTCTATCCCTTCTTTCCATTTGGCATGATCCATATGATACAACGAAACGAGCAAGCACACAACTTTCATAAATGATTCTATTCTTAGAAGTACTAGGGTTGCCTATGTTCTTGATTCCCCATATGTCTTACTAGCATATCGTCGTTTCATGGGTCTCATGATATTCTGGGAGATCCTATTGAATTCCTTCATTATGCATTGCATATATTTATACATGTATATTGACATATGACCAGATGGCGTTATATACGCGTATAGTATATGTATATGGGGTATGGGAAAAGGTTATGGCATTATATATGCACCACCACCTGATTAACTGGTATACGTTGATGATTTCGCCCACAGAGGCCGAGATGATATGATGGGAGGCTTGATGATGTTATGTACTCATATATCTATGCATGTTATGACATTTATACACATATGCATGACATTATAAATGTTTCATGATTCACAGAGCTATTTAGACTTACAGGTTGAGATCTTTACTCCATATTTATTTCATGTCTTTATATACTGCTTTCACGCCTCACATACTCGGTACTTTATTTGTACTAACGTCCCTTTTGCCTGGGGACACTGTGTTTCATGCCCGCAGGTCCTGATAGGCAGGTTGACAATTCCCCTAGTAGGCTATAAGATCAGTGGAAGGTGTTGGTGCACTCCACTTGCTTAAGAGTTGCCTATTTGGACATGTATTGCTTGGTATGGCAGGGCCTTGTCCCGACCTTTATGACGTTTATGTACTCTTAGAGGCTTGTAGAAAGATGTTATGTGTATGGATACTTGTATGGTCTTTTTGGGCTATGTTTTATGTGTACAAATGTTCATGTTGTCCTTATAAGCCCATATGTCACATGTATAAGTTTCTATATCATGTTGGGTCATCATATGTCTAGTATTGAATTATGTCTTATTCTGGTTGTCTCATGACGGCCCTATGATAGTACAATAAGAAAGATATGTTACGTTGGTACTTGGTTGAGTAAGGTACTGGGTACCCTTCGTGGCCCTTTGGTTTGGGTCGTGACATTGTGACTACTTACCCATTGCAAAATATAATGCATAAACCCGAGCTCTCGGGAATTTTGTCCAAATGGGCCGTGGAAATCAGCGGGTACGGTATTGAATATCGACCCCAAACAACAATTAAATCTCAAATTTTGGCGGATTTCGTAGATGATTTTATGCCGACCCTAATCCCCAAGGTCAAAAGAGAGTTTTTGGTAAAGTCGGGGATGTCTTCGGGAATCTGGACCCTGTTTACAGACGACACCTCGAACGCAAAAGGGTCTGGACTTGGCATCATATTGAAGACACCAACAGGCAATGTAGTTAGACAATCTATTAGGATTGTAAAATTGACAAATAACGAGGCCGAATATAAGGCCACGATTGCAGGTCTGGAACTATCCAAAAGATTGGGGAGGAGGTGATAGAAGTCAAGTGCGGCTCCCTCCTCGTGGTGAACCAAGTAAATGGGACATCCGAGGCCCGAGAAGAACGAATGCATAGATACCTGGATAAGTTACAGGTAACATTACATCGGTTCAAGTAGTGGACTTTGCAACATGTACCTACGGGTCAAACGGTGAGGCCAATGCCCTTGCTAACTTAGGGTCGTCGGTCGAGAACGAAGAGCGCAACTCTGGGGAAGTCGTACAACTCATGAGGTCGGTAGTGGAAGAGGGCCACGCCGAGATAAACTCTACAAGCCTGACTTGGGACTGGAGAAACAAATATATAGAGCATCTTAGGACTGGAAAATTACCCTTAGATCCAAAAGAATCAAGGGCCCTACAAATGTAGGCAGCCGGGTTCAGCTTGTCTGAAGACGGAACCTTGTTCAGAAGAATGTTCGATGGACCACTAGCAATATCTCTAGGACTGGGAGATACCGAATACGTTCTGAGGGAAGTTCGGTACCTGCGGGAATCAGTCAAGCGCCGAATCATTAGTTCGAAAGGTAATCAGAGCCAGCTACCACTGGAGCAACATGGAAAAAGACGCAAAGGAGTTTGTACAAAAATATGATGGATTCAAAGACATGCTCTGACGATTCATCAACCCGGGGAGCTAATGCATTCGGTTTTGTCTCCATGGCCGTTCATGAAGTGGGGAATGGACATCGTTGGCCCCCTTCCATGGGCACTCGTTAAGTCTCAATTTATATTGTTTATGACTGACTATTTTTGTAAGTGGGTGAAAGCCCAGGCATACGAGAAGGTTAGTGAGAAGGAAGTCATAGATTTCATTTGGGACCACATCACATGACGATTCGGAATGGTGGCCGAGATCGTGTGCGACAACAGGAAACAATTCATCGGTAGCAAAGTAAGAAAGTTTCTTAAAGACCACAAAATCAAAAGGATCCTATCAACACTTTTCCACCCTAGTGGGAACAGAAAAGCAGAGTCATTAATCGATGTCAAAGATTGCATCAACAGTATCTGAGGCTTCTTTGTATGATCAACCTCGAATACTGGCGGGGGGGGGGGGGGGCACTACCCTCAGGTATCAACTTTAGCAAGGAAAGAAACTTTGTGATTGAATGGTCTCGGCTCGATCGACAGGATTTATTGTAAGGTCCAATGAAACGTGCCAGCATAGACTGCTCGAGTGATGGTAGGCTATAATCTCATGTTTTAGTCGAATATTACATTCACATTTACTGCACTTTAGTTGAGTTTGAGCTTTAATCGCTAGTGTTTTACACTAATTGTGTGTTATACGCCTTGTGTAGGAGTGATTCCGACCTATGTAGATGTTATGGAATAAATTCAAGTGATTTGTAGATTTGAAGTTTGAGAAAATTCCCAAAGAGTTAAGCCGGGATCGTGTTCGAGGATCAACTGATGATAGTTTAGAATGAACGAAGAATCGAGGAGGCATACTGCATAGCGTCTAATAAAATGCACATAACATTTCTCTCGGAACTATGTTTGGTCTCCACAATATATTGTTGGAAAGATAATTCAAAGGGCTACAACTTTCACGTTTTGCGTTTTTTCAAATTCCCAACAGAACATGGTGAAAAGAGCGCGGAAAGTGCGTGGCCGAGCACTGATCGCGCATATGGGGCAGAACAATGTGAAAAGTGTGTGGGAACACTTCCATGTGCGCGTCCGCGCACATCCTGTTCGGGAAAAGTATCCTTTTTTGAGTAGGAAAAGGTGTATGTGTTTGGGCCCGACCTGGTATATATACATGGAAAGAGGTATTTTTGGAACTTTTGACATAATTTAGACCTAAGGAGGCTAAGGAGAAGTTGGAGAAGGAAGAGCACAAGGAATCCATCATTCAATCCCAAATTAGGACAAGGGTTTGGATTGTTTTATGTTTTTTTTTACACTTAATTGCGATGAATCACTCCATGTCTGTGAAGTAGTTCTCTTTAGGGTTTGATGGATTTAGTGTATTGATATTTGTTTGTTGATAATAACTCTAGTTTTATGTATTGAATCGTTTTGGATGTTTTAACTGTTGCATATTTATTCACTTGTTTATATAATCAAGAGAGGCATAACTTGTGATATTGTTGCTTTATATTCAGTTGGTTGAAGTCATTAATTCTTCTCAGTAAACGAAAGAGGCTAGTTGAATAGTTGACTAAACTATGTTAGGAGGATAATCGAAAGAGGTTCTCCTAAAGATCAATCCACTGTGAATTCTTGCATATCTTCACGCACTTAAAATTGGTTCATATTGTGAAGTTGAGACTTAATTGAGAGAGGAGTTTCTACTAAATAATTGAACTAATAACCAAGTAAATTCGGGAGTTTCACTTGAACATTAGAAGCGAATTATCTAGAGTTAAGTCCCAAACATGCATGTTGCACCTATACTATCAACCTTATCTTCTCCCCATTGATATATTCCTTTTCTTACTACTTGCGTTGTTTGTCACTAGTCAATAGTTTAGAATCTTAGTTAATTTAAGTTCTAGTCATATAAACCTCACTCGTTGATCATATTGGATAGCAATCTAGCTACAAACTACGATAATGTTGTTTAACTCCAATCCCTGTGGATACGATATTATATTAACTATATTCGACTAGCGAGCATATTTAAGTGTGTGTTTCGAGCTCATCATCGAGCCCTGGCACAAAGCATGTACACATGTGTAACTATTGTGCACGAGAATAAAAATAAGTCTCTTCCTTGTGGATAAATATCTTGTCTCTTAAAAAATTTCTTGCATTTCTTAAGGAGTTTCCTACATCTGATCCCCTAACAGTATCGAGCCCAAGGGCCACCTTAAGGAGTTTCAAACGATCGCTCTCACTCGGGACTGTCGTTCGAAGACAAACTCGGACGGTGCGGGTATCGGAGCTCGGGAGCACAAGACCTATTAGGCAACGCTCGAAATTTAAAGGCTATGGCCATCCTCATTCGGGGGTTGTTATCTTAGGCAAGTCCGGATAACTCGTGGTGACAAGACCACTGGCTATATTAAAATGACTCGAAGACGTCCGAAATTTGTAACAAAAAACAGACCTTCAAAATTTCTTAACCCAGTCTAAAAGCTACCCTCGGCAAACTATAATCTAAAATATTATAAGTACTTTGTACTTAGGGGAAAAGTTTCTGGTCATACCGAACCCCCATAATGCCTTAAACAAAATAATTGTGTAGGCAAGGCCCATTCGAACCTCTGAACATAACCTAACTATTTCTTGCTATGGCATTTCAATCTTTGCAAATATAAATAATAAAGCAAAGGAAAAACTCAGAAATTGCTGAAGGGGAAAAGCTTTATATACATATCAAAAGATTTTTTACGAGGGCCAAAACGGCCTGGATACAAATTTTTACAAAGGGCAAACGGCTTCAACAAAAAAGAAAAAAATGTACAATGCATTTATAAGGCTTGATCTTCACCGGAGCCCGCCTCGTCACAAGGAGCTACGGGGTCACCCTCGGATCCGCTCAAACTTTCGGAGCCTTCATCATCCTCGGGATAAACCAACCTTTTGGCCTCAGCTTCGAGCCCCTTAGCATTCTCGATTTTAGTTGACAGGTCGAAACCCCGAGCATGAATTTCCTCGAGGGCCTCCTATGGGTTGCCATGTTACGTGCTCGACTATATCCTTTGCTCGATCCTGGGCCGCCTCAGTGTCGTTCTTATATTGGGCCACCATCTCGTCACCATCGACTTTAACCACGACGGCCACCGACTTGGCCGTTTCGAGTTCCTTGGACAAAGTTTCTCGATCTAGGGCACCGAGGCTCCTCAATCTTCTTGGCCTACATCACGACCTTTTCCTTTGTCGCCTGAAGCTGGACCTCACCCAAAGCTAATTGCGCCGGGGCAGTTTTATTTTTCGAGGCCAAGCGATCCATTTTCCTTTTCCATTCTTCGGCCTCGACCTTTATCACGTCCATCTTTTCCCGAAGATGGTCGATCCAATCAAGATTCTTTTGGACCTATGGATTCGGAGCGTTTCCAAGTCTAGTTCATCAGCATTAACCTCAAAGACTTTTACCTTTTCCACTAGTTCGGCGTGCTCCTTCTGAATCGCCTCTAGATCAGCTTGGAGGTTCTTAACCTCCCCTCACGTTGCTCGCTAAGAAGTTTGTAAGCATCCCTCTTCTCAGTGAGCCCTCAAATCTCGAACTCATACCGGTTTAGCTCTTCCCGATATCGGAGAAAAGTCTCGTGATGAAGCACCAAGGCCTATAAACACAAAGAAAAAAGTTATGACTTTATATAAATTAATCTAAGTAAAGATTAGAAGTCATCAAGAGGCATCTGAAGCTACCCGTTTTAACACATGTTGTGCATCGCTGAATAGACAGCGCGCATCCACCTCGTTCATCTTGGCTTGGTCCTCCTCGGTCACCAAGCACCGAGGGTAACTGTCCACCCCTACAGGGGCAGACAGACTCAGGCATCTCTCAGAATAGACATGATGATCGACCGATTCCAGTCACGATTCGCACTCAGAGCTAGAAACCGGTTGACTAGTTTCGGACTTGAGAAAGGCCCGCTTGTTCTCGAAGATGGACTCTTCCTTGGCACCGCTAAGTCACCCAATCCGGGGACGTCCTCCATGGTAGTAGAGTCTACGCCATCAAAAAAGTTGTTAAAAGGGTCTGTCACCCCTTGGGGCCCCTCGTTGGGGCGTTCTTTCTTCATTTGAGCCTTGTTATACCTGGACTCAGTGAACGTAGGCCACTCTAGAGGTATATCACATCGAGCACATCCTTCGGTCCATTGCCCACTGCCCAGGAAGCATTGTCCACGGCCTCCTTGTCGGCCTCTCTAACTTGGGGCAAAACGGCCTCGCCTCTCTCTGGTTCAGAGGCCTCGGCCACTGCCTCTTCATCATCCTCCCTGAATTGAGGCAATTTAGTTTTACCTCTCTCTGGTTCGAAGACCCCTAGCCCCTCGAGCTGCGACAACTCTCGTGCGACCAGATTAAAGTCTTCTTCTTCTTGGGACTCATCCCTCAGCCGGTGGAGGGAGTCCGATGAAGGCGCTCGGGCGGAAGTACTTTCTTTGGATCTGCGCACCAGCCTTCTCCTTGGTCTCTTCTTTTCAGAGTTCGGAGAATCGAAGCCCTTTTCCTTTTCTTCTCTTCATCCATTCTCGGAGTAGGGAGACTCAGCGGGGCAATCCTCGTCACCGAATTGAGGCCTCAGTGTAACATCCTTGGATAAACTTGCAAAGGGAAATGAAACAAATAAGAACTCAGGACACAAAAGAGACCCAAGTATTACTCACTCGGGGAAGGAATCTCACCATGAGAACGAGCCTCCCACCGTCCCTTCGAGAGTTCGTGCCATGTGCGCTCGGAATATGGCTTTTGTGACACAATGCCCTCGACCCACTTCTTGAGTCGAGGGACTGCATTGGGACCCAAGCAACGGTTGCACCACCACCAAGCACCGATAAGAAAGAAGGAAAAGACAGTAAAATAAAATTTTGTTTAACGTTTTGTGCTCCACTTCTCGGGGAACGACATGCACTCTGTTGGGATCAGGTCCGAGGTCTTGACTCGGAAAAAATAACCTAGCCATCCTCGATCCCGATCTTCATCGATACTCGAGAATAGGGCTTTACTAGCCTGAAGCGCAAGCTTGGCTAGCCTCCCCTCCCCCCCAAAAGAGTTGGGGACTGTATGGGCATATGAGGTGGTGGACAGTGAACGAGCATCTGCCGATCTTGCTCACAAATAACCGGAGAAGGATGACGATCCTCCCTAATGAAGGATGAATCTGACTGAGGCACACCTCGTATCTTTTGCAGAAGTCGGTGATGACCGGGTCCAATGGGACCAGTGTAAAAGGATAAGTGTAAATACTTAAATATGCCTCGACGTGGGTGGTGATATCTTCATCGGGACCGAGAACCACTACGTGCTTGTTAACCCAGTTACAATCCTTTTTGACCATGGGGAGAATTTCTTTAGTGATCGAGTATATGTACCTCGAGACCTTCTCACACAGGCCTGGTACGGAGGAAGGTTTTTCAACCATAAAATTGGAGGTTACTGAGCACCCTCCAGGGATGAATGTGTTCAAAGGAGGTTCCGCCCGGGGTTCCTCTATAGGAGTGCACAGAATGGTTTCCTCGACAGGCGGTCGCGTTGTAGTAGGCATTTCTTTTTTAGGAAAGATTTTTGAAGTCTTCGTCATTTTCTTTCTAAGTTAGAGGAAAAAAGAAGAAGAGGAAGTTAGAGTAGTATGCTTGATGATTTGGGGTGAAGACGAGCAAAAGTCCTCACAGAGGATCTCAAGAAATCAAAATATAAGTGCCCTAGAAGGTAGAAAATTTTCTAAGGAACAAGGGTAGAGAGTTCAGATGTAAAGTTTGAATGAATAAAGAATGGGGTACTTATAGTTTTCAAACGACAGTTCGCATCCAGGAGTGGCCGACCGGCAACTGACAAGCATTTAATTTCATTAAGACTTGACTGACGCGACGTTTTGTTTAATTTGTCATTTCTGACATGGGGTATCGAGGAGAGAATCAGAAGCTCGTGTCATTTTTCGTTGCCTACTCTCCAAAACCGAGGGGACTATCTGCATACGGTCGAAATCGGGCTCGTCTACGACATTATAGATTGGCTCGGAACATGAGGGACTGAAGGTCGACCCCGAGTCTCACAGGACCAGAACATGAGGTCAGAATGTATGTCTTCGAGAACATCGAGTTCTTGATCCCAGAATCGACCTTGACCCGAGCTCGAGTAAACATTGTTAGCGTCACCAACGGAAGAACGGAATAACAGAAGACCGAAATATTTGTGACCATCGGATATTACGATGGGTATCTCGACACGTATCAATAAGGAACCGGCAAATCCGAAAATTAAGAGATATTTACCTTTTATTGAATTATACCTAAAGTAGGACTCTCCTACTATATAAAGGGGGTCTGATCACTTGTAAAACATATTGTAACACGCACTCCAAAGCAATACATTTTTTAGTAATCCACTAGGCAGTGCCTAGGTTAGTTTTTTTTAATAATGAAAAGCAAAAATAAATAAATAATGTGTTGTCTTACTTGAAGTAAGACAGTACGTAATGAAAATAAATACTCCCTATTATCACTTTTGAGTATATGATACCCATAAATGATATTACATAGAGATATGCTAATAAATTGTAGTAAGAATCCCACTGATAAAATAAAAACTAGCCCATTGTATCTAAAATTGCTCAATATTGGCCCATTATTGTCATATTTCCGCATCTGGATGTTATTTGGCCAAGTTAGCGCTGCCCAGTTGCATGAATTCCCAATTAGGCTCTCGTGATATTCCATAGTCCAGTTCATTTGATTACCTTCATAGCCTCTTTTTTCTTGCACAAATAGCACAATTTGTACTGTTTTGTGCTGCCATTGTTTATCCAGCTTCCATTCACATTTTTTTGTAGTATGTCCAGTCCTCTCCCATTGCATTATCTTTCCCTCATTATGTATGTTGATGCGCATTGTGTTTGCCCATTTGAATAACTCAACATCTCCCCACGCAATTCTGTTTGTATAAGTGCTCCAAATTGAGAGCATGACATTTTTGTCACTGATTGCGTGAGTCTTCCAGCCTGAAGTTGCTTCCTGTCTTAGTTGGTACTCCTTATGGATTATCACATATGAGAAATGTATAAGGTGTTTAGCCCTAAATACATTCTTTGCTCCCGCTAATGTTTTCCAAACTGGTACCCTTGTCTTAATATTGCACTTGTGTTTCCTGTTGAGAGGTGATGATGTTATTTTGTTTAGCTCCATCTTGCTTGTGTACTGCCGTTGTATGCTAAGTTGATAATATGTATTGAAGTCCTGAATCAATGAGCATGATAACTGCCATGTCATTGCATCCTTAAAACGACATACCAACCTAGCATAATCCATCTAATCTTCCATGTCATGCGTGTGCCTATCCTTGCTCCCCCCCCCTCCTCCCCCAGTGGAATGAGCACTAAGTACTAATACCACCAACTGAAAGTTATTCAAGATATAGGGCATAACCACAGTAACATTTCCTACAAAAAAGAAAACAAGGTTAGGGAAAAACTTTCTCACCATCATCTCCTTCATACAGATTCGATGATGCTGATTCTGCCTGCATTCCAGCTTCCTCATTAGTCCCTTAGTACAGATCCTTTTCTCTCCTCTTTTCATCCATTTGTTTCCTATATTTTTATTTTTCATATTTTGTGCGCACCTTGCACATATTTCACTCATGCTCCAGTTTTGTTTTTTCCACACATTTCTTTTAGTTTCTTCTTCCTGTGATTCTGACTGGTTTTGTCTCTTTTTTCTTATCTCTTCTTGTATCATGCCATGATATTCTGGATCCTTAGTTGCCTGACTCCCTGTATCCATTAAGATCACGCCCTTTCCTTCTTCCAAAACCATCCCAAATTGCCCAATTCTCATTTTGGGCAATTTTGTCCTACCTGTTTTTAGCTCTTGCATCTGTTTCTCCAGCATCCCTTAATTTCTCAGACCAACTTCCTATAACACCTATCCCATGCTGCCCACTTCTCTTGAACATTCTGGGAAGTTCTGCATTGTTTTGCCAGTATGACCAGTCCTTCCTAACTAGATACCACTTCTCACCTTTAGGACTGTGAGACCCCCAATCTGCACCTTTGGAATCATGTGTTAAGTGTGTGTATGAGATTACTGTGGTGTGCTTGTCCTTCCTTCTGTCTATGTCTTTACCTAGTTTTAATGGACTCCATGTGGAATGAGAGATCAACCCTAATACCACCACATAGGATTCTGTTAGAGCATAGGTCATAGACATAGTGAGAGTACCTGAAAAAAATACACAAAGTTAGTGAAAACCCTGATCACCCTACTCTCTTCCAAGTGGATTTGAGTATGTTGATCTGATTTGTCTTTGGCTTTTCTCCTAATCTTGTTGATCATGCATACCTCTTCTTCTAGCTTCTTGCAACCTTGACTCTGATATATGGGCATTGGAGTTTATCACTATTCACAATTCTCCTACCTGCGACATCCAATTCTTCAAAACTGTTGCATTCCATAGGGCCAGTATCTAAGGCATAGTTTGCAATATGGTCTGCCAGTTGGTTACCCTCCCTTAATGTGTGAGAAATTTTCATATTTCATATGTCCATCAGCTCACTTATTTCCTCATTAGAAATAATCAAGTTTATAAGTCTATAAGGGATAGCCTCGAATGTAGGAATTAGGGATTTTAAGCCGATCATACTTAAAATTACGGAAATGTCATGGAATTCCATCTCGAGGGAGAAAGTTTAGCCAACATACCTTAATTGCACTCCTTTAGACTTTATAATAATCTGGAATCCCTAGAAACCTCAATCTATTTCGAGATATAACAAATTTGTCATGACCCAAACTGGAGGATCATGACTAGCACCCGAGCCATACTAGCCGAGCACCAATGTACAGTTTATCTAACATTCTTATTATCTTTAAGGGCCGACGAGATCAATATAAGTGGTAGATATGGATTTCGAACACCAAAAGTTGAAAGATAATGGAATGAACATGCATAACATGGGATAACAAGATTGCCAAGAAACTACATGTAAGTTAGGAGCTACCACGCTTCCATGAAAGACTATACAACAAAAATCATCTGACAAGGCAACTAAACTATACATAAGCCGACACCTGTCTATGAGCCTCTAAAGGAGCATAAGTAATGCAACATAGCCGGAACAGGCCCCCGACATACCCATAATATCTATAATAAAAATGCATACCAAGACCACGACAAGTCTGGAGAAGGGATCTCACCTATAACCACTGAACTGGAAAGCCTATTGTGGTGGGGGAGCTACGTCTACCTGTCAATCAGGACCTGCAACACAACATGCAACGTCCACAAATAAAAAGGACGCCAGTACGAATAAAGTACTGAGTATGTAAGGCAGGAAAGCATAAATAAGAACAGTAATGTAAACGGGGATAAAGAATATACAACCTGTAACATCTGAGTACCTCTGAGGGCTACTGACATGAAATGTGTGTGTCACGACCCCAAATCCTAACAGGCCGTGATGGCGCCTATCGTGGAACTAGGATAGCCAAGCATCATTTTACTATGCATTTGTTCAATTATAAGAGTTCACAATTTAATAATAAGCATGCAACCAAGCATAGAATAGTGTAATTTAGTCTTAGCGTACGAATAATAGTCTAAACAAAACCTCCCAAGAACTAGAGTCAATAGTCATGAGCATCTAAGAATAATAAATCTAACTCTGCTAAAACTATAATATATGTCTCTGAATCAAGTGCTAGAACTAAATAAGGAAGGGAATTGGAGAAGCTGTGGACGCTGGACAGCTACCTCGAAATCCCGTAACAGCTGCTAACGAACTGAGACCGCTACTGCTCCAGACCGTCACCTGAATCTGTGCACAGAGGCACATGGAGTCTTTATGAGTACGCCAACTCAGTAGTAATGAAAATAAATCACAGTCTGAGAATTATAAAGCACACAGTACAGATACACAATTTCACAAAACCAGTAAAACACCAAGTCACCATGTAGTATTCATCAAATACATGAGTTCAAAAATCAGTTTCCAGAAATCCTTTGAAACAAGTGTAATATCAGTATATCTCAATAAAATTCTCAGTAAAAACCAATTGGAAAACGAAGTAAATCATAGTTCGAAAACTCAGTAAAAATCTTCATAAAACTGCCCCTCGGGCCATAATCATTTCTCGTAACAATTGCCCATCAGGAATTCTCACAATCACTCAGTAACAACCCATCAGGCAATAATCATCACTCAATATCAGCCCCGCGGGCAATAATCATCTCTCAATAGGTACCTACGCTCACTGAGGGTGTGTACAGACTCCGGAGGGGCTCCTACAGCCCAAGCGCTATAACAACATAATGCCTGAAAGCCTCCTCACAATATAGTCCTGAAAGCCTCCTCACAATATAGTCCTGAAAGCCTCCCTCATATAAGTCCTGAAAGACTCCTCACAATATAGGCCTGAAAGCCTCCCTCATATAAGTCCTGAAAGACTCCTCACAATATAGGCCTGAAAGCCTCCCCAGTCAGACACTCTCAATTTTCCCTTAGGCCATAGATATACCGGGTTCTCGACCCAAACAGTGTTTCATTTTCAAGAAATAGTATCAAAATACTCTGAGTGTCAAAACAATTTCACAGGAAAAGACTGAGTGTAAAATCATAACATATCAGTGAGGAAAATATAGTAAACACAACCCCCAGGGGGTAAACAAGTCGGCACTAGGCCCCCAAACATGGCTTACAACCCAAATCATATCATAATATAATAATACTAATTAAGCATAGGCTTAAAAATCGGTTTAGCAACTCAATAGTCATCTAAATAGGAAGGATGTTTCGAAAGTTTCAACCTTTGCATTTCAAAACCCGTGAAAGGGTGCATAGTCAGGGTTTTCATACCCTCAGGACAGGATTTAAAGACATTACTTACCTCGAACTAGCCCGAAACTACTTCTCAATGCTTTTTTCTTTCGAATCAACTTCCGGATGCTCCAAATCTACCAAGTTCAGATTTTTATCATCAAATTATGCTCAAGGATTCCAATAGAAAAATATCGAATTTAGCTCAAAAATCCGAATTCGGTCAAAACCCAACCCCCGGTCCCGCATCTCTAAGCTCAGAAATTTTTATACCAAAATGTTCTTTGTCCTCTCACGAGTCCGTACATCTAAAGAACACCAAAATCGGAGTTCGTTTGGCCCCTCAAATCGACCCCTAAAGGTCTCATAATCTCAAGACTTAAACCCACAATTTTCTACTGATTTCCATGAATTTAATACTGAGATTATGTTCTATAATCACCCATAAACGAGTTTTAAGGTCCAAAACACTTACCTCTATGAAGAACACTGATTTTCCTCTTCAAAAATCGCCCCCAAAGCTCTCGGTTTCGTACAAAAATGGTGTAAAAAGGGTTTAAGTCGCGGAGGGTTTATTTTATAACTGCCTAGTGATTTTCTCTTCGCGATCGCGGCTTATCCCCACGCGATCGCGATGCCTTGGTTCCCTGCTACACGCGATCTCATACCCTCTCACGCGGTCGCAATGACCACTGACCCTGCTCCCCACGCGCCTGGCTAGTTCTACGCGATCGCGACCTAGCTCACGCGATCGCACTTCACATTCTTCCAAACCTACGCGATCGCACTCCCATACTCGCGATCGCGATGCACAAATTTGCCTGGCCCTCAGAGTACTCTACGCGATCGCGGCCTTTGCCATGCGATCGCGATGCACAAATCCCTACTGCACAGAAACCAGAAAACCAGCAATTCTCTAAGTCCAAAAATGCTCGTTAACCATCCGAAATCAATCCTGAGCCCCTCGGGACCCCAACCAACTATACCAACGCATCACATATGATCATCAAAACTTAGTTGCACTCTCAAAACACTAAAATTAACATCAAAACACCCAATTTACATTGGATTCAAGCCTAAGAACCTTGATATTTCTAGGATCCACCAATGATGCCGAAACTATCCAAAACAACTCCGATTGACCTGAAATTTTGCAGGCACATCCAAAATGACATTACTAACATGTTCCAACTGTCAGAATTCCATTCCGACCCCGATAGCCTATTTTCCACTGCCGACCAGAAATCATCAAAAACTAACTTTCGCCAATTCAAGCCTAATTCTACACCGGACATCATAAAAATATTCCGGACACACTCTTAAGTACCAAATCACCTAACGAAGCTATTCGAGCCATAATATCCGCGTTCCGAGGTCTTTTACCAATAAGTCAACTCTTAGTTGACTTTTTTTAACTTCAAGGCTATTTTTAAAGACTAAGTGGCTAAATTCTTATTATAATCACTTCGATTTCAAGCCTACCAACTCTAACACATCAATAACGGTATAATCAATCTATAACAAGTCAAATGCAGTAATTATAATGTAGATTCTACGTAACGACGGATCGGGTCGTTACAGTGTGATACATACACATATATACATAAACCTTTAAAAAATCCGCCTATGTGGGTATCATCATCATCATATCGTACCCGGCCACGTGGAGCTCGGTAAACCCAACTAATCAGTGGTTGCACAATAGGTGCCATACCCGACCGACTATAGTGCGACTCGGTAGAGTAAAATAGCTATATATATATATATATATATATATATATATAATGTATGTAGGACTCACTGGAATCATATTCTGAACCTTTCGGAGTGACGTAAGGTCGATATTCTCCG
>ML271835.1:13212-135430 GCA_005239495.1 Nicotiana undulata | reverse complement strand
TCGCGACAGCTGAAGGTTCATGAAAAGAATTACCCTATGCACGATTTGGAGTTGGCGGCGATTTTTCATGTTTTGAAGATATGGCGGCATTATCTATATGGTGTATCTTGTGAGGTCTATACTGACCACCGCAGCCTACAGTACTTGCTTAAGCAGAGGGACCTTAACTTGAGGCAGCGGAGGTGGCTTGAGTTGTTAAAAGATTATGATCTCATTATTTTATATCACCGGGGCAAGGCGAATGTAGTAGCAGATGCTTTGAGCAGGGGAGCAGCAAGTATGGGTAACTTGGCCTACATTGCAGCTGAGGAGAGACCTTTAGCCTTGGACATTCAGTCATTGGCCAATCGCCTTGTGAGATTGGACCTTTCAGAGCCTCGTCGAGTTTTGGCTCATGTAGTTGCTCAGTCTTCATTGTTGGGGGAGATTAAGGCTCGACAGTTTGATGATCCATGCCTTGCAGAGCTTCGGGATGCAGTGGTCCAAGGCAGGGCCAAGGAGGTTACATTAGGCGAGGATGGTGTCTTGAGGCTCAAAGGCCGTTTATGTGTTCCTAATATTGATGGCTTGAGGAAGAGAATTTTAGAAGAGGACCAAAGTTCTCAGTATTCTTTTCATCCGGGTGCGACGAAGATGCACCGTAATTTGAAGCAGCACTACTAGTGGAGGCAGATGAAGAAAGATATAGTGCAGTTTGTGGATAGGTGTCTCAAATTTCAGCAGGTCAAGTACGATCACCAGAGGCCAGGAGGCTTGTTTCAGCAGATGCCCATTCCTGAGTGGAAATGGGAGCGCATCACCATGGATTTTGTGGTTGGGTTGCCTCGGACTTTGTGGAAGGTTGACGCGGTTTGGGTCATTGTGGATAGATTGACCAAATCGGCGCATTTCATTCCTGTGGCTACTACTTATACTACAGAGAGGCTGGCCCAGATTTATGTTCGGGAGATAGTCCGGTTGCACGGTGTGCCGGTGTCCATTATATCAGATCGAGGTCCTCAGTTCACCTCGCACTTCTGGAGAGCATTGCACAGTGAGATGGGCACTCAGATAGATCTCAGCTCAGCATTTCACCCTCAGACTGATGGTCAGTCGGAGCGTACAATTCAGATTTTGGAGGATATGCTCAGGGCTTGTGTGATTGATTTTGGCGGTCAACGGGACCAGTTCTTGCCTTTGGCAGAGTTTGCATACAATAACAGTTATCAATCCAGCATCGAGATGGCTCCATTCGAGGCTTTATATTGTCGGCGATGTTGTTCTCCGATTGGGTGGTTCGAGCCTGGCGAGGCCAAGCTATATGGTACTGATCTGGTGAGAGATGCCTTGGAAAAGGTGAAGATTATTTAGGAAAGGCTCCGCACAGCTCAGTCCAGACAGAAGATTTACGCAGATTAGCGGGTACATGATGTAGCATTTATGGAGGAGATAAATTTATGTTGAAGGTTTCGCCGATGAAGGGCGTTATGAGATTCGGGAAGAAGGGCAAGCTGAGCCCCAGGTTTATAGGCCCTTTTGAGGTGTTGAGCCGAGTCGGGGAGGTTTCTTACAAGCTCGCTTTACCTCCCGCCTTATCGAGAGTTCATCCGGTATTTCATGTATCCATGTTCCGAAGATATTTTGCTGATTTCTCTCACGTGATTGATTTCAGCACTATTCAGTTAGATGAGAAGTTGGGCTTCGAGGAGGAGCCAGTTGCTATTATTGAGAGGCAGGACCGCCAGTTGAGGTCTAAGAGAATTTCTGCCGTAAAGGTCTAGTGGAGGGGCCAACCAGTCGATGAGGCGACTTGGGAGTCTGAGGAGTAAATACGGAGCAGGTATCCACAGCTATTCAGCACTTGAGGTACGATTCTACGTCCGTTCGAGGACGAACGTTTGTTTTAGAGGGGGAGATTGTGAATCAAATTTTGACCATGTTCCGAGGCCCAAAAGCCTCCGTTAATCTCACCTCGATGTGCGTGCGCAGCCCGGGCGCGTAGCTGGGAAGCCTTTATGTGAAAACTTGATTAAGAGTCTAATTTATGATAATTAATTGAATAAAGTTGACTTTGGTCAACATTTTTGGTAAACGAAACCGGATCTATGATCTGACGGTCCCAGAAGGCCCGTAAGAAAATATGGGACTTGGGCGTATGCCCGGAATCGAATTCCGAGGACCCAAGTCCGAGAAATGAATTTTTAAAGAAAATTATTTTATGAAAATATTAAAGGCTTATGAACATGAACCTTGATGTGAAACCTGTGCTGCCAGGCACGTAATATGATTTCGGAGTCGGGAACAGGTTCAATATGTGTTATTTAATTTATCTGTGAAATTTGGTAAGAAACGGACTTGATTTGACAGGTTTCAGATCAAAATGAGAAAATTGGAGTTAATGCAGTTTTGAGGACTTTTTTAAAGAATTTGAAATTTGGCTTGAAATGTGATTTTATGTTCCCGAGGTCTGAATGAAATTCCGAGGCTGGNTAATGAAGTTTTGAGGATTTTTAAAGAATTTGAAATTTGGCTTGAAATGTGATTTTATGTTCCCGAGGTCTGAATGAAATTCCGAGGCTGGGAATAGTTCCGTTATGTCATTTATAACTTTTCTGCAAAATTTGAAGTCATTCCGAGTAGTATAGGCCGGTTCGGCGCATAGAAGTGAATTCTAGAATTTCAAGTTCTTAAGTTTTGATTCAATTTGGTTTTGGGGTTGAATTCTGAGTTTCGTTGTTGTTATTCAGGTTCCAGAAGTTCGAGCGAGTCCGTATCTTGAATACAGACTTGCCGGTGCTTTTGGACGGGGTCCCGAGGGGCTCGGGTGTGTTTTAGACCCCCGGGAGCTAAGTTAGAAAAACCAGAATTTCTGCTATCTGGTTTCCTTCTCTGCGATCGCAGAAGGTGGGTTGCGATCCCGGAGAAGGATTTTGCTGGGCTGTTGATTGTTCTCTGCGATCGGAGCTTCCCCTCTGCGATCGCAGAGGTCTGGGTTCCACACCTTCGCGATCGCAGCCTTTTATCGCGATCACATAGAGTCGCGTCTGGGCCGGGTGAGTTTGTTCTTCGCGATCGCAGGACCTCTGCCGCGATCGCAGAGGTCTGGCCAGTTTTTCTTCGCGATCGCAGGACCTTTGCCGCAATCGCAGAGGTCTGGACAGTTGGCCTTCGCGATCGCAGGACCTCTGCCGCGATCACAGAGGTCTGGCCATTTGGCCTTCGCGATCGCATGCCCCTTTTCGCGATCGCAGTTAAGGAATCCCTGGGCAGTTTTATAAAATACGGGACTTAGCATTTTTCCTCCATTTTCATCTTCCTCCTCAAGTTTTTAGAGAGCTCTTCAAGGGACCTTCCACCACTGTTATTGAGGTAAGTAAATTCCATAGTTTTACTAGTTTCAAACATTAATTCTTAGTTAAATTCACTATTAAACTATCTAAAACCATAGAATTAGGTAGTAATTCTAGGGTTCTTGAGGATTTTGTGATAATCCGTTTTAGGCCATGAAGTTAAGTAGAAATCACACATTAATGATCCTTAGGCTATGGGTGAGTGATCCCTTCGAGAATTTTCGGAATTTGAACATGCGGGACCGGGGTTGGAATTTGGAAATTCTTCAAGAATAGCGATTTCAGTAAATAACTAGAGTAATTTCCCGCATTGTGCATGCATTGATGTTATTGTATACCTTTTGACTAGTTGCGAGTCCTCGGGTGTAGAGTTCAGAGTTTCGAGCGCAATTGTGGTCCGAGGGGTAGTTTTGACACGAGGTGAGTCTCCTTCCTAACTTTGTAAGAGGGAATTGTCCCCATAGGTGATGTATATGCTATGTGTAAATTGTTTGGGGGCTACGTACGCGCCAAGTGACGAGAGTCCGTACGTAGCGGCTATTATTGTTATGTCCGGGTAGTTAGGCCCACATCATGCCTTGTATGCTTTCTCGTAATGCCTTATATGCTTTTCTCGTAATGCCTGATATGTTTTCCTTGTAATGCTTTATATGATTTATTGTGACGCCATATGTACTATGAAATTATGTTTTGCATAGTGTTATTTCTCTGAGGCTTTATGGAAAAATTGTTGAATGGCAAGGAATTTGTTGTGGAAAGTAAGTATTGAATATACATGGGATCGGGCCGTACGCCACGGCAGAGTTGAAAAGAAATTTTGAAATATATGGGATCGGGCTGTACGCCACGGCAGTGTTGAAAGTAATTGAATATATATGGGATCGGGCCGTACGCCATGGCAGTGCCGAGAGTAATTGAATATATATGGGATCGGGCCGTACGCCACGATAGTGTTGAGAAGTAATTGTGATATGTATATGGGATCGGGCCGTACGCCACGGCAGTGTTGAGAAATTATGAAATATATGGGATCGGGTCGTACGCCACGGCATAGTTGAAAAGAAATTGTGATTATATGGGATCGGGCCGTACGCCACGGCAGTGTTGGAAGGAAATTGAAATGAATATGGGATCGGGTCATACGCCACGGCGAGTGTAGAAGGTACCTTATGGGAGCGGGTTGTACGCCACGGCGGATCTGAGAATTCGTGATTATTGTTTCGTTCGGTGGTCTTACCCTTGAAAGTGCTTTATTGTTTAGTTCAGTATTTGTTTTGATTTCTGCCCTCGATATATATACTTGTTGCTTATTTCCCTGACATGCTTACTGTATTTCATTATATTCTATCATATGTTATTACTGTTGGACCTTAGTGAGTATCGAGTCGACCTCTCGTCACTACTTCTTCGAGTTTAGGCGGGATACTCACTGGGTACATATTTATTTAATATGTACTCATGCTGCACTTTCTTTTCTTTTCTGTACTTGACTGTACAGGTCCGGAGGCTGGTAAGTCTGATTATCAGGCCAGTGCTAGATATTGATAGCGTGGTCATACTTCACAGTGAGCTGCTTTCCCCGGCGACTTCCTAGCAGCACCCTAGAGTTCTTTTGTTATATTCTCTGTCAGTTTCATTCAGACTGAGACCTTGTATATATTGTAGTCATTGTATGTTCAGTAGTTGCCCGTGGCACTCGTGACACTAGTTCCTGGCACACACGTGGTGTATATTTTGGGTTGTTGGCTGTACATATGTTATGCGACATGCCTATTGGTTGATTTTCCGCACTTGTAGTTTTATTTTACATCACCGCCATTATCATGTTTATATCTGTTTAAAATTGGTTAAAAGATGAAATTTGCATAACGGGGAATGGTAACACTTAGTGTTTCTATATTGGCTGGCCTAACCTCGTCATTGGGCGCCATCGCAACCTGAATCGAGATTTGGGTCGTGATAGTATTTCTCGTAGCTCGTACCCTTGGAAAAGGTACACCAACAGACTCATCATTTTTTTCTTTTCTTTGAGGGTTTAGACTTGATGGACTTGGAAGTCCTTCTCTTCTTGGGGTCGTATGTGTCCCCCAGTTTCTTAAGTCTCTCAGCCAAGGTTTCTTCCCCAGAAGAAACACGGTCATCTCTCTCCTTCATTAGCTTTTCTAATCCAGCAGCAGCTTCCTCAACTTCATGAGTTCCCCCTATCACTACGACATCATCGTCAAGATTCTCAAGAATGGGGCCACAAATCTCAAGTGTGGAACCATCCTTCCCAGATCCCCTCACACCTGCATCTCCCTCATTCTCAAGAATATTCCCAGTTTGTCTTTTCCTACTTGGCACTTACACATCCACCACAGGCTCAACCAGCACAAATCTATTTTCAGAATTTAACACAGAGGTAACTTCAGTATTACCTTTCTCAGCACTTGATGAACCAGGTGCATCGTCCTCATGTGCTGATTTAAACGATTCACTGGACGAATCTGGTTTGGGTTCTTCTTCAGCCTGTAATTAATCTTCCAAGAAATTTGCTCGTGACCCTGAAGCCATAGATTTTCGTGCAAGAACCTTGACACGATGGGGTTTTTGGGCTGGGATAAGGTTTGATGTAGGTTTAAAAATATCATGGTATTCAGGGGTTTTAGGTGTCTCAGAGGATTCAGAACTGTAGACCGGTGGAGAGTCAGACTCATATACTCCCTCATCGTAGTCACGATTTTGAGAATAAGATGAAGCAGACGACATTTTTTAAGTTTTAGAGAAAAAGAAGAGAGGGCAAAAGACAGTAGAAGTTTGAATGTTGAGTGACTTGAACAGGGTTCGTCTATTGCTTTATTCACTATGGGTAATGATGGCGTATTTATAACTTGTGGCTGGGGTGATTATAACGGACGAGTATTAACACAAGTAGGATACTAATCGATTAAGGACTGTTAGTGATTTGACATTGATTAGACCGTTTCTTTCCCCCTAAAACTAGGCTAATTTATTGTGACGGAACTTCTTGAAACTGGTTCATTATTTGGGTAAGTACGAGAATTTGAACTGAACCATAAATGGATAGAGTCCTACTCATGTATGACTGTACTTGAATTAATACATGTATGGAGATGAGAACGTACCTTGTCAGTCATGTAAACCAGCATGGATGAACCAGGTTCATCCTGTTAAAAATATTTATTTTGCCTCAATTCACAAATAGAGAAACATTATTAGCAACTACGGAATCATATTAATACATGGCAGAAGAGTATGACAACAAAGACATAAAGCTGAGTAATGATAAATCTGATTAAAAACCTAATTAAAATTTCTAGCCAGAAAACTTCCTCCTTCTTTTTTTCTCTTTTGTTTTTCAATTAGGTGATCTTAATCATCCCTAATTCAAGCATGTTTCTCTCATAATGCTCCCTACTCAATGCTTTGGTAAATATATCAGCAATTTGATGATCAGTGGCACAGAATTCGATTGAGATCATCCCCTTCTCATAATTATCCCTCAGGAAATGGTGCCTAACATCTATGTGCTTAGTTCTCTTATGATGAACCGGGTTCTTAAAACTAACCTTGATTGCACTAGTGTTATCACAGTAAATAGGAATGCATCCCATATCTATACCAAAGTCCAGGAGTTGTTGCTTAATCTATAGCAACTGAGCACAGCAAGAGGCTGCAACCACATATTCAGCCTCAGCAGTAGACAAGGCTACTGAGTTTTGATTCTTGGTGGCCCATTGATTAGACCGTTTCTTTCCCCCTGAAATACTTTTATTGTCAACCAGGAAACCTGCATAATCAGCATCAGCATATCGTACAAGGTCAAAATTACTACCTTTAGGATACCAAAGGCACAAATCAGTAGTGCCCTTCAAATATCTAAAAATTCTCTTCACTGCAGTGAGATGGGACTCCTTTGGATTGGCTTGAAACCTAGCACATAGTCCAACACTTAACACAATATCAGGTCTACTTGCAGTAAGATATAATAGAGATTCAATCATTCCTCTATACGTCTTCTGATCAACGGATGAACTAGGTTCATCCACATCTAATTTTGTAGCTGTGGCTATTGGGGTATCTATCTCCTTTGAATATTCCATTTTGAACTTCTTGAGGAGTTCTCTCACATACTTCTGCTGATGAATCATTGTTCTATATGGAGTTTGTTTGATTTGCAGACCTAAGAAAAAGGTTAGCTCACCCATCATACTCATTTCAAACTCACTCCCCATTAATGTAGCAAATTCCTTGCTGAGCTTCTCAGTTGTTGCCCTAAATATGATATCATCAACATATATTTGTACAATCAGAAGATCTTTTCCCTTTTCCTTTAAGAACAAAGTACTGTCCATTTTGCCTCATTTGTACCCATGTTCCAACAGGAATTTTGACAATCTCTCGTACCAAGCTCTAGGTGCTTGCTTGAGATCATAGAGAGCCTTGTCAAGTTTATATACATGATCAGGTGATTCTTTGCTTTCAAAACCAGGAGACTGTTTTACAAATACCTCTTCCTTCAAATAACCATTGCGAAAGACACTCTTTACATCCATCTGATGCAAAGTGAATTACATGTGTGCAGCAAATGCTATAAGAAATCTGATTGCCTCCAATCTTGCCACAGGAGCAAAGGTCTCATCATAATCAATTCCCTCTTCTTGGCTGTATCCTTGAACAACCAGTTTTGCCTTGTTTCTAGTAACAATTCCATCCTCATCGAGTTTATTCCAGAAGACCCACTCGGTGCCAATTATTGATCTGTCCAGTGGCCTTGGTATCAAGTGACATACTTGACTTCTCTCAAATTGATTCAGCTCCTCTTGCGTAGCAGTTACCCAGTCAGCATCTTTCATGGCTTCAACAATGTTCTTTGGTTCAATCAGGGATAGATATGCATCAAACGCACACAGATTTTTCAAGGAGGATCTAGTTTTGATTCCAGATCACAGATATGTTATGATGTTCTCAAGAGGGTAGAACTCTAATATCTATGTGGTTTGAGAACCAGTTGTTCACTTCTGGATTGTTCCAAGTTGTCTTGTTGCTGTAGAACAGGATCAGGGCCAGTATTTTCATGAGGAATTCCCCCTGTCGAGTTGCGTGGGGTTGTTGGACTTGGTCCATCACCTGTTCCATCTCCCATAGGTGCTTCAATGTAGTCATTGCTCCTCACCAGTCCAAGCTCCTCATCTTCTGGTTCCTGTCTCTCAAAGAAAGTGTTAGTTTCATCAAAGACAACATGTACACTTTCTTCTACACACATAGTTCTTTTATTGTGTATTTTATAAGCTTTGCTATGTGTAGAATATCCCAAGAACACTCCCTCATCACTTCTGGGATCAAATTTTCCTAAAGAATCTTTGCCATTGTTTTGCACATAACACTTGCAGCCCTAAGATGGGATATGTTGGGCTTTCTCCTTTTAAGTAATTCATAGGGAGTTCCGAGTTTTCTCTACCAGAGGTCTGGTCATGCATCTATTGATAATATAACATGCAGTGTTAATTGCTTCTGCCCAGAAGCTGTGAGGTAGTTTGCTTGATAGAAGCATGGTTCTTGCCATGTCTTCAAGAGTTCTGTTTTTCCTTTCAACAACCCCATTTTGCTGTGGGGTTCTAGGAGCAGAAAAATTGTGATTCACACCATGTTCATCACAGAACTCAGTAAACTAGCATTCTCAAACTTAGTACCATGGTCAAATCTAATGGATGCTAGTTGATGTCTTAATTGATTCTGAATCTTCTTGACAAATGAGGTGAACATTTCAAATGCTTCATCCTTAGATTCCAAGAACAAGGACCAAGTGAACCTTGAGAAATCATCTACTAGTACCATAACATATCTCTTTCCACCTCTACTTAGAGTTCTCATGGGACCACACAGATCCATATGAACCAGTTCCAACGACCTGGTGGTACTGACCATTTTCTTACTTTTGAAAGAAGACCTTAATTGCTTCCTCCTTGCACATGCCTCACAAACCTTGTCTTCTATGAACTTAATGTTAGGTAGCCCTACCACTAAGTCCTTAGAGACCAGCTTGTTAAGTTGAGTTAGACTTGCATGACCAAGTCTTTTGTGCCACAGGAGGGGATCACTGTCCAACACACTAAGGCAAGTGAGTTCATTGTCAGACAGTGTGGACAAGTCAATGACATAGATATTGTTCATTCTTTTTCCCTGCAAAACAATCTTGTCAGTAAGCAGGTTGATCACAAAACATTTTGTGGAAGTAAAAGCGACAAGGTTACCTCTGTCACACAGTTGTGACACACTGATAAGGCTATATTTCAAGCCATCTATCAGATACACATGTTCAATTGAACGTGTGTCATCTTTACCTACCTTGCCGACCCCTATTATTTCACCTTTCTTTCCGTTTCCAAAGGAGACATTTCCTCCTTTGAGGTTTTCAAGTGAAAGGAACCGTTCCTTGTTCCCTGTCATATGCTTAGAACAGCCACTATCCAAAAACCAAAACTGGCTGCCTCCCTTCACTTGTACCTTCAAAAGAAATCAGGGGTTAGTTTTAAGAACCCAAACTAGTTTGGGTCCCTTTCCATGAGAGAATGGATGAATCAGATTTTTTCTGGCCCAATTTGGTAGCCAATTTTTCTTTTTAATGAATCTCTCATTTTTCTGACTGGCCTTTTCTTTTGCAGAACACTCATATTTAGAGTGGCCAGTCTTCCCACAATGGGTGCAAATTTTATTTTCAGGGAGAGTGAGATACTTGCTTTTGGGATCCCATTTAGGCAATTGACTCCCAAAACAAAGCCCTCTCCGGTTGCTACTATGATTATCTTGTAGCCATATTAAAGCATCAGAATACTTATTTCACTTACGTGTTCTATCAAATTCATGTTTGACTTTGCCAAGTTCTTCTTTAAGAGATTTTATCTGCTCATCTTTGGCATACATTTTATCTTATAATTTGCCTAAGTCTTCTTCTAACTTCGCATGAGAGTGATCAACTATCTTTTTACTGGATCCTAGTCTTAACTTTAAATTATCAGATTTTAGTANCTTGGGTTGGACCAGTTCCTTCTTCTTGTTCTTTCTTTCATATCTCTCCTTCCTCCATTCTACTTCCCACTTGGGGCAGTTCTTGATGAGATGATCAATGTTTCCACACTTGTAGCATCCCTCATTAGCTGGCCTTTTAGGAGCCTTTGCCTTGTTGAAGTTTCCCTCTCTAGAGATGTCTTTCTTCATCATGAGAAAGTTTCTGAATTCTTTGGTGATCATGGCCATCTCATCATCCTCTAGATATGCTCCCTCTGTGATCCTTAGTGCTAGACTTCTTTCTTTCTTTGGGGCATCCATTTTCATGGTCTGCCTTCTGAGTTCATAAGCAGTAAGGTTGCCAATCAACTCATCTAGTCTAAGGGTTGCCATATTTTTGGATTCCTGAATGGCAGTTATCTTGCTTTCCCAGGAGATAGGCAGAACCCTTGTCAAAATCTTCTCAACCTTGTCTTCTTCAAGGATGACTCTTCCAAGAGACTTGAGTTCATTAGTCAAGGTTGTGAACCTTGTGTACATCTCCTGAATTGTTTCACCTTCCTTCATAGTGAAGTTTTCATACTGAGAGTATAGCAATGTACCTCTAGACCTCTTCACTTGAGTTGTTCCTTCATGTGCCACTTGTAGAGTATCCCAGATTTCCTTAGCAGTGGTGCAACTTTGCATTCTGTTGTATTCATTTGGGCCTAGTCCACACACTAGCCACTTCTTGGCCTTGGCATTCTCCTCCCATTTCTTTAGATCCTCAGCTGTGCAGTCAACCCTAGTTTTAGGCACATCTACTCCTTCAACAGTTTTCTTCATTGTTGCAAGTGGTCCATCAATGACTATGTCCCAGAGTTCATAGTCCTCTCCAATAAGGTGATCCTTCATTCTATTCTTCCACCAAGAATAGTACTGGCCATTGAAGAGTGGTGGCCTTGCATTTGATTGACCTTCCCAGTTCCCAGGTGGTGCACTAATCTTGCTTTTCCTAGGTGTTAGCCTCTTCAAGGATAACTTGCTCTGATACCAATTGTTGTTTTAGACTTCAATACTACACAATATTACAAGTTAATTGTGCAGTACCCAATTTTCAAGTGTTATCTAATAAGAAGAACCAGGTTCTTCTTAGTGTACTACTTACTACTGTTTGCGGAATAACTAAGCAGTAATAGTAAAGACACAGAGATTTTTACGTGGAAAACACCTGGCTCAAAAGGTGAAAAAACCACGACCTACTCCTCAGTAGGATTTGCTCAAACTCTTCACTAAACTTTGAGCCAAAAACGGACTTACAAAATAAACTCTTTTGTAATCCTAGGACTAACTCTAATCCTCTTTGTATCAACTAGCCTCTAGCTAATTTCTACAGATTTCAAGCTAACTCTAACTTGATTAGTTCGTACCTATTACAATTGCTTCTATGAAAGCCGATAAGATACAATATTTAAACTCCTACTACAATCAACTAGACTCAATATACAAACGATGGAACTGTTTCTTCTAGTTGAGATGTAACCATTGTATCGCACAACAATTCTACTTGCAAAACCTCTGGAACTTTTGCTTCAGAACTTGATTCACTTTAGCACTTGTGCGTCACCTATTTCAGCAGTATTACATTGATTATTTATAGAGTCCGTTTGTTGAGTCCATGATTCAATTCTAATCCAACTCTTCCTTGGTAAATGAGTTTGATTGTAACTCAACTTCCTTCCTCTATTTCTGTCCTAGCTGAAAGCAACTTCTATCTTCTTTTATCAATTTGCAACATTTTCGTATTAGGAGACATTCTCTTAGTTCTTTGATACTTAGAAATAACTGATATCTCCTAGACTTGTACGATTTGTGATCCAACTGCTTCACTCAGAAGTGTATGATATGATGGACCTGGTTCAATTGGACACCTTTTGTCAATCTTCAAAACCCATTTAGTGACATGGGCCAAAAAATGTTCCGCTGGTTAATTCTAGAAATAAAGAAATGAATTAATATGTAAAATTTATGATATCGGGCACGTATTTTGGTTTCGTATCCCGGAACAAGTTAATTATGTTATGTAAGTCCTATCGGTGAAGTTTCATGAGAATTGGAGTTGATTTGATGTAATTCGGACATCCGATTGAAAAGTTAGAGAAATTAAGTGTTCTTGAGAAAATCATGAGTTTTGAGGTTAAATTCGTAGATTTTATGTTAGGTTGATGATTTTATCGCATGATCAAGTCCGTATGATGTTTTTACACTTGGTACATGTTTGGTTTGAAGCCCCGAGGGCTTGGGTAAGTTTCAGATAGGGTTAGGCTATGTTGCTTTTGTTGTTTATGTTTCATCATCGTTTCTTCAGGCATAAAATGACACCACACTAAGCATATGAACTCCAAATTTAGTTTTAATTGAACCATTAGATCTGTATTGTAATTACGAAGCCATAAGAAAAAGAATCATCGAATTTGGACATCGTATGAATAAGTTATGCCCATTTTAGTATCGGAAAAATACTGTTGGTGCCGGAATTCGCAAAATGCGACATCCGCAACCTATTAAATGAGATTTTTGAAGGGATTTTCACCCATTCTTCAATTCTCACAAACCCTAAACCTCCATAGGGGATTTTTCAAAGACCCAAACTTCTCCAAATCATTGGTAAGTGATCGTTAACTAATTCCTTTCATTCCTTAACAACTTTTAACAAGATTTCAACCAAAAAACTAGAGTTTTCCTGGTAAGAATTGGGATTTAGGGTAGAACTTAGGAATTTCAAAATTTGGGGAATTGGACCTCAAATTGAGGTCGGATTCCAATACCAATTGCATATCCGGGCTCGTGGGAGATTGGGTAAACGGGTTTTGGTCCGATCCTCGAGTTTAGACCAAGTGGGTCCGGGGTCAATTTTTGAATTTGAGTAGGAAAATATAGGAGAACCATTATTTTTCAATAAAGTTGATTCCTTTAGGCTATGATTGATAGCATTGAACCAACTGTGATTAGATTCGAGCGGATTAAAAGCAAATTCTAAATGAAAGGCAGTGCTAGAACAGTTAATTGCTTATGAGATCGAGGTAAGTGCTTGGTTTAACCTTGACTTGACAGAATAAGAATCCCCTCTTATTTGCTATGTGAATTGCATGTGTGTGGTGTATAGGTGAGGTGACGAGTATCTATGCACCACCAAATTGTCTGTTAAACATGATCCCTGTTCCGTTTCCAACTTAATTGATTCCAGTCTTGATTGTTCAATGCCCATTATTGCTTCTATGGCTACTTGGACTTATTATTTTGTTGTTGAAAATTGTTGTGGTTATTTTGGAAGAGTATCGGTGGTTTGTTTGGTTTCATTGTGATACAGAAGGGTGGTGTAGTTTTACATTGTTTTTGCGAGATGTATTATGTGCTTGTTGGTTTCAATTTTTGGTGATAAAAATGATGAGTTTTGAGGAGTACGGTTTTCTGTTTGCAATTGTTAAAATAAAAGTGTTGTGAAAGGCTTGGCCTGGACTATGAAAGTTTTTGATGAATAAACAAAAATTGATTGTGATAAGGGGGCTATGTTAAGGGGCAAAATTTGATTGTGATAAGGGGGCGAAATTAATTGTGATAAGGGTAGACAATTGATTGTGATAAGGGTGGACACTTATGTTTTTACCGGATTTCAAAAATGTTTTGTTGGTTTTTGAAACTCAAGGATTGAAACGTACAAATTTGAAAACTTACTGTTTTACTCTACTATTTTTCGTATTTCGTATTTACTTCTATTTCAAAAGTCAAATCCTTGGAAGTGTTGGAAACTTATGTGAGATCTTGGTTACAGCTGAGGTCTGGAATAGACGACTAAGTTATGGTATTTATTATTGTAGTTGATCCTTATTGTTTGTGTGTAGAATTTTTTTCTTGCTTTATTATATGTACTATTACATGTTAAGTTATAATTGCCCCGCCTTCGCCTCGTCACTACTTCGTCGAGGTTAGGCTTGACAATTACTCAGTACATGGGGTCGGTTGTACTGATACTACACTGTGCACTCTTTTGTGCAGTTCCAGGTACTGGTCAGAGTTAGGAGATTTTAGTAGATGATGTCATTGCTCGGAGGCACGAGGTAGATCTTCTAGCGTCCGCAGATTCCTGGAGTCTTCACTTATTTTCGAACATTGTTTTACTTCTTTCAAAACAGATATACAATTTCTTCAGCCCCTTATTTGTAGCATTCTTAGTAGTTCGTGAATTGTGACACCAAACCTTGGGATATTCTTATGATTAGTTATTTTGTTAGAGGCCCGGTTTGGATATTCATTTATTATTTTATTTGCGGAAATTTTGCAATGGCAGTAATAAAGCTTAGTTTATGTGAATCATTTTGTTATGGTTGAATGGATTTCAATGGAAATTATCGAAGTAAATTCTAACATGGGCTTGCGTAGCAAGTGTAGTGTTAGGCGCCATCACGATCCCGGGGGTTGGCAATTTGGGATGTGACAAGTTGGTATCAGAGCTCTAGGTTTCTTATGTCTCACAATTCACGAACAAGCTTAATAGAGTCTGAAGGATCGGTACGAAGATGTCTTTACTTATCTCTCAAAGGCTATCAAGTTAGGAACAAACTCCGTTTTTATTCTCTTCTACTCTATCGTGCGGATCTTGTTACCTCTAACATTGAATGAATCCTTCTACTCACTTGCAAATGGCGGGAATGCGTGTTTTCTCCCGTGGATCGACAGATCAGGTTCTTCCGCAACACTACTCCTAAAGTGCAGATGGTGCGAGAAAACTTCCAATAAATAACCCCACTCATGGCAAGTGAAAACTCAAGTGGAAAAACAAAACTCAAGGCCTAAGTGGAATCAGTGAGTCTCAAAAGGGAACCACATCTAACCCGAGAAACTATTTTGTGAATATAAGAGCAAGAATTCATACGGGATATTGTGTCTAAATAGTCCCTGCTTCAACCACTTCTTTTCTTTAAAAACAAACCACAAGTCAGTACGGAAATAATTCATGTTTTCACCAAACAAGTCACCAAGTCAGCCTATGGGCACAACCTCAATGTAAACCTTCTATTCCTTCTAAATTAACAAAATTATGCCCACACTACAAGACCAATTCTCTAAAAGAAAGCCCCGAAGCTATTTATCATCAAGGAAGGATAGAACAAAGAGAAAAGATCAACCGGTGATCAAGGATATCCCCGCTCAAAATAAAACATACTCTGCATAATTCCAACATAACCATCCACACGAGAACCAGACAGTGTCCCATAACAGAAATGTAATAAATAACATGATAAACAGAATACCAATTCACCTAAAAGATAAAACGCAAACTAAGTTGTCACATAAACACAAGAACCAAATCCGAAAACCAATCTATAAGAAAGTAAAGAAATAGTTACATCCCAAATCACAGTTATTCAAAGAGGCCACCTCAACCTAAAATCTAACAAGTAAAGTGAAAATGATGAACGGTGCCCCCCTGAATACTGCATAATGTACTCCCCTCACTGTCAGAATCTTTTTCCCTCTCCTATCTCTCCTCTTCGGACCAGGGAGCTGGAATATCATCCTCTTCCTCCGGCTCAGTCGATGGCAATGGCTCCTGAGGCTTCATCACCTTAAACAGCCCCTTCACCCCCTTTCGCATGTGAGTGAAGAACTTGTCTCTCTTCTTCTCCCTCTTCTTCTTCCGGTCATGTGCACCTTCCATCTTGGCATGAGAAGTACTCAAGCCACCATGTGCTGTGGCCAAATCTGCGTACGCCTTCTTCAGCTGCTTCAAATGAGCCCCCTGTTTCTTCTAATCCTCAAGGTATTTCTTGAAGTATTTCTATGAAATATATGCAGAGGCCCCCTCAGATGTTTCCCCCGGTCCCTGTGGAAGTCGAGATACCAGCTCGCGAACCTGCCTCATCTCTTCAGAAAGCATAACAAATGGGCCATCGGTGGAGGGAGAAGGCTGGCTAACCTGCTCAGCCTGAGGAGGCAATCCCCCTTTTCTCTTCTTGTTTTTTACAGCTCCGCCCTCTCATCTCTTCTTCAAGGGGTGGATAGGCTTTCCCGGCTCTACCCAATTGTCCCCTGGATCCTCCTCCGCCGCAGCCACCTAGCAAATTTCAGTAATAAGAGATGGGAATATAAATGACATACCACCCAGGCGAAGGTACTCCCTTAACTCACTGACGACGATGTCGTCAATGATACAAGTCAACATCAGTGCTCTCAGTATGGGCACATTCCAGATGTTGGATGCTAGAGAGACATAGATGCACACAATAGCTAGCCATATCTTGGCTTCAGCGGTGAACTCTTGGGAGGTGATTGATTTCTTATCCAATGCCCAAGGAACATCCACACCCGGGCATAGCTTGGAAGCCAACCAATTCCCTTGAAGCTTATCCTTCTCTCGTAACGGATCCATGTTGTGGTCAGGAAGGTGGTAGACGTTGTTCACAGCTTCTCCCCCGAAATGTACCATCTTTCCTTGAATCCTCATCTTCGGCTCTTCCATGTTTATGGCAGGGAGATTCGCATAGAACTCCCTCACCCACTACTCATTTTCCCTGCAAGGCGGAGGGGCGAAAGAAATCCAGACGTTGCTCAACCTTGTCCATCTCTATTCCACTCTCCGGGAGCAGCTTCTTTGTGATAAGCTCATTGTAATACCGTACCTGACACCCTCGTGATAAGAATCTATGTTGGTCGTAGTTGTCCTCAAGTTCCATGGGACTTCCGGGCAAGGATACTGTGGAGTCGGAACTCATTCTCAATATGTGAGCCTGCAAAACAAATCATTGAAATGAAAACAGAGTATAGCCATGAAATATGTTGCAAAATGAATCTTGGATATCAAAAGAGTGATTGGACAGTTGAAACCACACTTAGAAAAAATTTGAAAAATTAAATATATGCAAATGCTCGCTCTCTGATGTAGCATTTGCGACATTTTCTTCGCAAATACGAAGCCATCGGTTTCCCCTCAGAAGTCGCAAATGTGAAATGGCCTTGATCGCAATTGCGAGCCATCCTTCGCAATTGCGAAGTCCCCTAAAGCAGTCAGAGTTTGCAAATGCGAACTCCCCCTTCGCAAATGCGAACCCGTCGTCCCCAGCCCTAGAACAGTTCCTAATTTGGAGATTTCTTCCATGAAATCACTTCTAACAACCCCCAATACATCCCAAATGGTCTTTACACACGAAATCATGCAATAAACATCACATACAATCACAAAAAATGCAAAGAAATTCTGAAATCTAGATTCAAATTGTTACCCCTATTTCTAAACATCAATGGCACTCAGATGTTTCTCAAATTTCCAACCCATTGTTTGATTAATACTCTCAACGACACTGACCCATCAAATAACCACATGAAATTTGTGATTTTTAACACTTTGTGCCCTGAAAACTTGAAAATTTTCCCTTGCCACGACCCGAATTACCCTCTGAACGGTCTCGTTACGGCACCTAGTCTCTATGACTAGGTAAGCCTAAAAACTTGCGGAAAAACAAAAGCAATATAATAATTGAAACAGGAAAGAAGAAGAAAGCATATAACTCAGCCGCTTGGCATATACAAGTTCACTTCCCAAAACCCGGAACGTCACGACAGTCACAAACTCTGTACTAAACGTAGCTCTATACAATGAAATAGTGGAAAAATACATAAGTCAACTAATCCTATACTAGAGTAGAAGGGGACTCGTGGGATTCGGCGGACGCGGCAGAATTACCTCGCGGTCTCCTGGCAGCTGCTAGTGATACTCCTAGCCACGATACTGGGCGCTGGTACCTGGATCTGCACATGGAAAACATGCGCAGGAAAGGCCATGAGTACTCCACAATTGGTACCCAGTAAGTGCCAAGCCTAACCCCAGTCAAGTAGTGACGAGGTCAGGGTAAGGCTCTACTGGATGTTTATAGTAAAATAGTATAAAAATCTAAGTAGAGAGATATAATAAGCTAAGGCAAAACAGTAGAAACGGTAAGCTGAAAGAAATAGTAAAAGGGAGCCCTCGACCCGGCACAACGTATCTCACAATAACAGATATGCAATGCAGTACAGGGGGAAAGCTCCCGGAATCTAGTCTGTAGTCCCAATTTAAATATGCGATACAGTACAGGGGGAAAGCTCCTGGAATCTCGTCCGTAGTCCCAATTTAAATATGCAATGCAATGAATACCGGATACAGTTTATTTGAACAGTTCAGGAAGAATCACAGGAAAATACAGATAAAACTACCTAAACATGGTACAAATAGTAACAAATGAGTAACTCAAGTAAGACAGGTAGACATGCTCATTCCTAAGCTACACTACACAGGTAGTACATGAAACAATGAAATAGGGATGGACGCTTTATGTCATGAAAGGAAAAAATGGAGTTTTAGAAACAATAGCCAGTGTGCACATTCATTCGCGATTCACTCTTGGAAACGACCCTACGCGTTTGCACTCGAGGCCCACGCGAACGCACAAAATTAGCTCCCCCTGCCCAGCCTAGTAAGTCTATGCGGTCGCAACCCTTGCCATGTGATCGGACTGAATAATACAGTTGGACTCAAAACCTACTCTACGCGATCGCGGTTCTAAGGACGCGATCGCATTGAACAACAACTGCTACTATGAAAAACCAGAAAATGAGCAATGTGATTAAGCCTAAAGTTGCCTGTTTGAGCACCCAAACACACCTGAGGCCTCCAGGACCTCAACCACAATGAACAACCAATACTAATACCTCATTTGAACTTAGTGGATCGTTCAAAACACATCTCATAACATCAAAATCATCAATTGTGCATAGATTCAAGCCTAAGAACTTATGAAATTTCAAAAATCCATGCCCGATGCCAAAACATGTCAAAACTCATCTGAATGATCTCAAATTTTACACACAGGTCATAAATGACGCTATGGACCTGCTGTAACTTCCGGAATTCCATTCCGAGCCCGATATCAAAATCTCACCTATCGACCGAAATTGCCGAAATTCTAACTTTCGCCAATTCAATCCTAAATCTATTACAGACCTAGAAAACACATTCCGAACACGCTCCTAACCCCGAAATCACCCAAAGGAGCTAACGGAGTTGATGGAATTCCGTTCCGTATCCGTCTTCACATAGTTCTAACTGCAACCCGATTTCTAAAACCAAATTTCACATTTATGGACTATGTGTCCAAAATCCTTCCGAATTGCACCACTCAACGTTCTGACAAGTTCCAAAGGTAGAAATATACATGGGAGAAGTTGTTATTATGGGATCGGGTAGATAGCTCTCAAAACCACCGACCGGGTCGTTACATCCAAGCCCTAGGTTTTTGAGCAAATAATTGAAATAGAAGAAGAAGAGGAAGAAAAAAATGTAAGGATTTAGCAAGTTTACCTGATTGTTGCACCTAGAAGTGAGGAATTGAGAGTTGGAAGGTTGGGAAGAACTAAATTGTCTTGTTCCTTGAGTCCCAAGCTAAATTTTTCAGTTTTTTACAAATGAACCGTCAAAACCCCTTTTTAGCCTCAGGTGTCGCAATTGCGACACCCATTTCGCAAATGTGAACCCCTCCCCAGAACTGCCCAGTTTGCAAATGCAAACTCCATTTGAAAAAAAATATTTTCATTAAAATAAGATAAAATAAGAATAAAATAATATTTATAATAAAATGTTTTATAGTAATAATAATAATAATAATAATAATAATAAGAAGAAGAAGAAGAAGAAGAAGAAGAAGAAGAATAATAATAATAATAATAATAATAATAATAAGGATAACAATAATAATAGAAGTATAAGGAAATAATGATAAAATAATCCTTATGATAAACAATTCCAATGGTTAGAACGACTAATAATTTGAGAAATAATGGGTCGCTACCACCAAGCACCACATTTAACGACATGGCACGACATAAATTAATTTTACCAATTGTCTCGTCGCTTGAGAAATAGAAAATTGGTCACCTAATTTGGAATCAAGTTTATAACCATGAACGGTGAGAATGATAGGTTGATGATCAAGCCGAACTCTAACTTCTTCACTATGCACTTCTCGGTTTCATGGGAGGAATGTTAATTGCCCAATTATTCCTTTCAAATTGTAAATGGTGTGACTTTTGTTCCTCCTCCTCGTAATCTATTTTGACTCATATAGTTCGATTTCCATATCTCCAAACAAGACCGATGACGAGAAATGCTTAGAACGTGACAAGTTGGTATGACGTTGTAATTTTCCAATAACATCAACCACCTCATTTGTCTCAGATTAGGATCCTTTTTTCTAGAGCAAGTACTGAAGACTGCAAGGGTCTGTGAAAACCTTACCCGGCACACATGCAGATAGTGCCTCCAAATCTTTGATGCATGAACATTAGCTGTCAAACCTTCGAGATTCAATTCTTCCCGGAATTTTGGTATCCTTTATCTTTCCCGAACTGGAATCAAGTTCAACCATATTTTCAATTACGTTGGTCGACTCTGAGTCCTCATTTTCTTGGTATCACAAATACTCGTGGAGTCGGTTGGCGAATGTTCAAGTCTTGAATTTCCCAAGGTAAAATTCACATTTCCCCTGAGTGGACTCCTCTTGACCTTCTTTCACATTTTCAAATGATGGATATAATGAGCCTTAATCGACGATTTCTAAGAGATTATTCAATATTTTTCTAACGGGTGAATAACATTCCCTCTTCATTATTATTTTCCAAAAATAAAGGAATTTTTCTTCAATATGGATGCAGTAAAGAGATCATCCATTGAGACAACTACTTGGGAGTCCGAGACGAATAGGTGGAGTAGTTAACTCCAAACAAAATTAATTATCAAACCAAGTATTTTCCTATGTCCGTTCGAGGACGAACGTTTGTTTAATAAAGGGCGATTGTGATGACCCAAAGGGTCATGTTATTAATTAGGACTCCATTCCAGACTCCTGGGCCTTCAAAATACTAATTTTAATTTTATCGATTTGCGTGTGCAGTCCGGGCGTGAATTCGAAAAGATTTTATGTGAAAATACGAGAAATAGAATTTTCTAGAGTTAAAATTTGGTTTTAGTTGACTTTGGTCAACATTTTGAGTAAACGGACCCGGATCTATGTTCTGCCGATCCCGGGAGTTCCGTAGTAAAATAGGGGACTTGGGCGTATACTCAGAATTGAATTTCAAGGTCCCTATTCTTAGAAAACAATTTTTAAAGAAAATTATTCTGCTGGTTGATTCAAGAAACAAAAAAAATGAAATAATATGTGAAATTTATGATATCGGGTACGTATTTTGGTTTCGTATCCCGGAACAAGTTCATTATGTTATGTAAGTCCTATCTGTGAAGTTTCACGAGAATCGGGATTGATTTGATGTAATTCGGACATCCGGTTGAAAAGTTAGAGAAATTAAGTGTTCCTGAGAAATCATGAGTTTTGAGGTTAAATTCATAGATTTGATGCTATGTTGATGATTTGATCACAAGCGAAAGTTTGTATGATGTTTTTAGACTTGAGTGCATGTTTGGTTTGAAGCCCCAAGGGTTTGGGTGATTTTCGGATAGGGTTAGGCTATGTTGCGCTTGTTTTTTATGCTTCATCGTCCTTTCTTCAGGCATAAAATGACACCACACTAAGAAAATGAACTCCAAATTTATTTTTTATTGAACTGTTAGATCCGTATCATAATTATGGAGCCATAGAAAAAAGAATCATCGAATTTGGTCATCGTATGATGAAGTTATGCCCATTTTAGTATCGAACAAATACTGTTGGTGCCGGATGTCGCAAATGCGACATCCACAGCCTATTAAATGAGATTTTTGACGGGATTTTCACCCATTCTTCAATTCTCTCAAACTCTAAACCTCCATAGGCGATTTATCAAAGACCCAAACTTCTCCAAATCATTGGTAAGTGATCCTTAACTAATTCCTTTCATTCCTTAACAACCTTTAACAAAATTTCAACAAAACATCTAGAGTTTTCATGGTAAGAATTGGAATTTTGGGTAGAACTTAGGAAATTCAAATTTTGGGGAATTGGACCTAGAATTGAGTTCGGATTCCAATACCAATTTCATATCCGGGCTCGGGGAGATTGGGTAAACAGGTTTTGGTCCGAACCTCGAGTTTAGACCAAGTGGGTCCGGGGTCGATTTTTGAATTTGAGTAGGAATACATAAGAGAACCATTGTTTTTCAATAAAGTTGATTCCTTTAGGCTATGATTGATAACATTGAACCAACTGTGATTAGATTCGAGCGGATTAAAAGCAAATTTTAAAGGAAAGGCAGTGCTAGAACAATGAATTGCTTGTGAGATCGAGGTAAGTGCTTGGTTTAACCTTGACTTTAGGGAATAAGAATATCAACTTATTTTCTATGTGAATTGCATGTGTGTGGTGTATAGGTGAGGTGACGAGTAACTATGCACCATCAAATTGTCTGTTAAACATGATCCCTGTTCCGTTTCCAACTTAATTGATTCCAGTCTTGATTGTTCAATGCCCATTATTGCTTCTATGGCTACTTGGCCTTATTATTTTGTTGTCGAAAATTGTTGTGGTTATTTTGGAAGAGTATCGGTGGTTTGTTTGGTTTCCTTGTGGTACAGAAGGGTGGTGTAGTTTGACATTGTTTTTACGAGATGTATATAATTATGTGCTTGTTGGTTTCAATTTTTGGTGATAAAAATGATGAGTTTTGAGGAGTACGGTTTTCTTTTTACAATTGTTGAAATAAAAGTGTTGTGAAAGTTTGGCCTGAACTGTGAAAGTTTTGATGAATAAACAAAAATTGATTGTGATAAGGGGGCTGTGATATGGGGGCGAAATTCGATTGTGATACGGGGGCGAAATTGATTGTGATAAGGGTGGACACTTATGTTTTTACTGGATTTCAAAAATGTTTTGTTGGTTTTTGAAACTCAGGGATTGAAACGTACAGATTTGAAAACTTACTGTTTTACTCTACTATTTTTCGTATTTCGTATTTACTTCTATTTCAAAAGTCAAAACCTTGGTAGTGTTGGAAATTTATTTGAGATATTGGTTACATCTGAGGCTTGGAATAGGCGACTGAGTTATGGTATTTATTATTGTAGTTCATCCTTCCTATTTGTGTGCAGAATTGTTTTCTTGCTTTATTATATGTACTATTACATTTTATGTTATAATTGCCCCGCCTTAGCCTCTTCACTATTTCGCCGAGGTTACGCTCGGCACTTACTCAGTACATTGGGTCGATTGTACTGATATTACACACTGCACTCTTTTGTGCAGTTTCAGGTACTGGTCAGAGTTAGGAGATTTTAGTAGATGATGTCATTGCTCGGAGACACGAGGTAAATCTACTAGCGTCCGCAGATTCTTGGAGTCTTCACTTGTTTTCGGACACTGTTTTACTTTTTTCAAAACATATATACAATTTCTTCAGCCCATTATTTGTTGCATTCTTAGTAGTTTGTGAATTGTGACACAAGACCTTGGGATAGTCTTATGATTAGTTATTTGCGGAAATTTTGCAATGGCAGTAATAAAGCTTAGTTTATGTGAATCGTTTTGTTATGGTTGAATGGATTTCAATGGAAATTAACTAAGTAAATTCTAACATGGGCTTTCCTAGAAAGTGTAGTGTTAGGCGCCATCACGATCCCGAGGGTTGGGAATTTGGGACGTGACACTAATAGTAGAGGTTTTGTGGGTCAGCCAGTTTAGTTTGCATTACCAGCCGTGCATGGGGTTTCGGGTACTCATGGGTCTCAAAGGACTCGTATTGTATGGTTTCAAAACCACATAAACAGAGAGGTTATTTTGAGCGTGGAGATGTTATCCACAGGGTGAGAGATTTTTCTAGGATTTAGGCAAGTGTGTTATAGCAGGGAATTTAGGTGAGTAGAGGGCGCCCAAGAGGGGGAGGCCCGACCCATTGATGTGTTTCATATAGTAAACTAGAGGTCGTTGTGCCAGATATTATCACCCATGTATGTTTTGATGGTTTAAAGAGGGGCACCATTTATATTTCACTATAGTTCTATTGGTCAGGACGAGTTTCCCTTATTTGTTGCATTATTGATAAGTGAGTTTCATGCTTTGCACTCTATTTTTCATGCTTGATTCTGTTGGGAGATTCTATGAGTGAAAACTCGTGTCTATCATTGTTTTATTCATCATTGAGAGTGGTGAGACTAGAAGTGAGTCCTTGTTGTTCATCATGGTGGGCTTAATGTGATTTATTCCTATGTATTTTGTTTACGAGCTGTGATTTGATATCCTACCGAGATGTGAGTTCAGTTAGCGTTATGATCTTATCAGCCGAGATGAGTTAGTGGTGAATTCCAATTGGTATGATATATTTTTGGTATGTGATCTAGAGTTGAGGGCGAGGTCCTGGTGATATTTGTGATTCGATATGTTTGGACTGGGCTGAGTACCGCGGTGGAAATTTTATTAGGATGGGATCCTTGTGATTTGTTCATATTATTTGCTTCTTCCTTGTTATATTGCCTTTGTAAGTCAGTATTGATAGAGAGTTGTGCCTATGGGCTTGTTTAATAGTTCCTTTATATGTTTCTCTTTTCATATTCAGTCATTTTCGTTATGCACTTCTTTGGTTTTAGCTTGCGGAATGTGTGCCCGGTGGTGTTAGTAGTGGCTTGGTGATTCGGGTGTCTAATAATGAGGTCTTCGTGTTTATTTTATCATTATCAATATTATGGGGCTTGGAAACAAAGTTCTTTCAGATGTGAGGCTAATTGCCAATGCTGAGTTGATTTCGGGCAGCCATTGTGATCAAAAGTGTTATTTTGAGCCCATGTGTGATGTGTTATATTGTGTGGTCGTACCTTATGGGTATATTCATGAGTTAAGGCAGCGGGTTGAGGCTAATGCCCGATATGGATTTAGAATCAGGTCTTTTGGAAATGAGTAGAAGGTAAGCGATTGAGGCATGAGGCTTATCGGTGGTAGTGGGAAGGCTATATTGCAGTTGTGCTTGTGCCATCAGGCTTATTTAGGTTAGGGTGACGTGGGATCACCTGCGGGTGTGTGCTGGAAGTGTGCACTCAGTGATGCGATGAGTTCGAGGTGAATCTTGGCACGTTCGAGGACGAACGTTTGTTTTAAGAGAGGGAGAATGTAACGACCCGACCGGTCATTTTAGAAATTTAAGCTCCGTTTGGTGGCGTAAGGTCTTGAATAGCTTCGCATTGTGTATATCAACCTGCCTGCGTGGTTGGTTTCAGTTACCGTATAATGCAGAGTCAAATTGGGAGAAAAATTTCAATTTTGGAAGCTTAAGTAATGGAAGTTGACCGGAGGTTTGACTTTTCTATAAACGGCCTCAAAGTGAGTTTTGGGTGATGTCAATAGCTTCGGAGGATGATTTTGGAATTAGGCGCGTGTCCGGAATGGGTTTTGGAGGCCCATAGAGTAATTTGAGGCAGCTTGGTTAAAGTTTGAATTTCGGCGATTTCGGCCGATAGGTGGAATTTCTTATATCGGGCTCGGAATTGAATTTCGGGAGTGGCTGTAGGTCCATTGTGTTATTTGTGACTTGTCTGCAAAATTTCACGTCATTCCGGGTTTAATTGATAGGTTTCGGCACGAGCTTTTATATTTGAAGATTTGAAATTTTCATAAGTTTGATTTTTGGTTGATTCGTTATTTTTGTGTTGTTTTATGTGATTTGAACCTCGCGCGAGTCTGTGTGAGGTTATATGACTGGTGTGTATGGTTGGACGGGGTCCCGGGGGCCTCGGGGGTGTTTCGGATAGGCTTCGGGTCAAGTTTTCCTTATTTTTCTCTGTTGTCCTGCTATGTGGTGTTTTCTTCTATGCGATCGCATAGGCTCATCCACGATCACATAGTGTAATATTGACCAGCCCAGTTTTTTTAATCGCGTTCGCATAGGTTGGTTCGCGATCACATAGCTCTGTAGGCTTCACTCTTCGTGATCGCACCCTCTTCTTCGCGTTCGCACAGTGGAAGATAGGGCTGGGGCATGGGATTCTTCTTCTTCCCGATCGCATAAGAGACACTCCGTTCGCGTAGCTTTCCTTTCCTTCTTCTCCGCGTCCCCATTCCCACAGTCGCGTTTGCGTAGCTCACCTGGACAGTAGCCATATTTTTTCTTCTATGCGATCGCATCAATTGTTACGCGATCGCATTGCACCTTTTGAACACATGACATTTTTCTTCAACGCGATCGCATCATTTCTCTCACAATCGCGTTTCATTAAATACCTGGGCAGATTATAAAACTTGAAAATTGAAAGTTTCACCATTTTTATCATATTTTGACTTTTAGAGCTCGAATCTTGGCGATTGTTTATGGGTTTTTACACAAATCGAATGGGTAAGTGTTCTTCAACTAGAATTAAACATATTCCATGAATTAGTCCTTGATTTTATCATTTAATTCTCTCACAATCGCGTTTCATTAAATACCTGGGCAGATTATAAAACTTCAAAATCGGGAGTTTCACCATTTTTATCATATTTTGACTTTTAGAGCTCGGATCTTGCGCGATTTTTATGGGTTTTTACACAAATCGAATGGGTAAGTGTTCTTCAACTATTAAACATATTCCATGAATTAGTCCTTGATTTTATAATTTAATTTGTGTTTTTAGTTGAGGAAAATGTGGGTTTTGAAAGAAAATTTCTAAATTGAAAAATCATGATTTGAGGGACCAAATGGTATCAGAATTTGATAAATTTTGTATGGTTGAACTCGTATCGGAATGGGTATTCGGATTTTGTAAAATTTGACGGGTACCGAGGTCCGGGCCCGGGGGTCGACTTTTGGGTCAATTTTTATATTTTTATAAATATTGAAACTTTATTATTTGAAATAGTTCCTTATACGATTTATGTGTGTTTTGAAGTTGCTTTTGTTGATCTTGAGCCGTCCGGAGGTCTTTTCACCCGAGAAGTCTATTTATGAGTACCGAGTTGTCGTCTTTGAGGTAAGTATCTTGCCTAATCTTGTGTGGGGGGAAATACCCCTTAGGATTTGAGTCTTATATGTTGATTGTAGCCGTGTACGCGAGGTGACGAGTGCGTACTCGTACTTATTTGCAAAAAGGTTGGCCTTTTAGGATTCTTAGGTTCTTATATTTTCCTGTGTATCAAGTTGTAACTGTTATGACCGAGTTTCTGGCTGCTAGTTTCATCTCTTCCTTCTTAAATTAGATTTTCTTGCTTTTAGTTTTCCTTTGTTGTTTATTTGATCTTAATTGACTTAACATAATATTTTACCTCCTCTACCATCATGTTATATTTTCTTCATAAACTGCCTAATTGACTAGAATTTGTATTATCTAGCCCTATAATTATTTAGCCGTAATTGGAATATCTATCCGTTGGTATCAAGCATGCCCGTGAGTCGTATATTGTGATTTATAAGATTGTCCCTTAAGTGCCACTTAGGTTTAGTTTGATAATCATCCATGTTGATGGTATTTTCCTCGGTGTTGCCTATTACTGAGCATTTGTTCAAGGTGAGTTTTATTCCGTGTAGCTAATTGTTTAGGCGAGATTGGTTATAGATGGTTCCCTTGTCGGGATGATCGGTTTCTTATTGTTGACTTGAATATTGTGAATCATTGCTATATTTGGTTTGCTTTCCCATCGTTACATTGTTTCACTTGTACTTGGCTTTCCCTTCAGTGGTTACTTCTTATGAGTGAGTTTTACCATTCTTATGATTTAAGTTCTTGTATTGAGTTGCTCGTCGCACTTTGCATTTTTGCCTTTTTTGTTGCTATTGTGCTCGTTATGGCAATGTACGATGTCTCTGTCGTGTTCTAGTTGTTCTCTCTGTTGTACTGCATTGCATGTTTAAATTGGGACTATCAACATATTCCGGGAGCTTTCCCCCTCATTGCATTGCATATTTAAATTGGGAATACGGATGTATTCCGGGAGCTTTCCCTCTGTACTGCAATGCATATTTAATTTGGGACTATGGACGTATTCCGGGAGCTTTCCCATGTACTGCAATGCATATTTAGATTGGGACTACAAACGTATTTTGGGAGCTTTCCCCCTGTACTGCATGGCAAATTCTGAGCTACGGACAGAGTTCCGGTAGAGTCATCTTGAAATGATTATGATCGAAAGATATATATTGAAAAGTAAAGCGGAAAAGCACTATCTTGAAGAGAACTATATCTGAAGGACTTTTTTCAAAGGTACATTTGATAAACATTTGTCTTGCAAAAAACGATATTTGGAGGGCATTTATTGGAGAAGTATATTTGAAAATCATGTATTTTCAAGGAACTATGTTTTAAAGATTTTCTTTCTAAAAATATATGTATATATATTCGGAGAAAAGTATATTTCAAAGAAAGTTTCCTATTTGAAATGATTATATTCAAAGCTTTCAATACAAACTTACGGGTGAAGGTTTACACTCGAAGTATTTTCCAAAGACACTTGGGGTTGTTGGCTAAGGCTTGACGTGGAAACGGTTGAAATGTTGAATTATTATTTGTTCATACCGTAATGTGATTTCTATTCGGTTTCGGGGTGTTCTCGTACATTCCTTGTGTATTGTTGTGATGTTCTATTGTTATTGGTTGTATTCCCTTCTGAATCCCATAGTTATGATGTGTAGTCATTAGATAGATGTTACATCCTGTCATTTCGATATTTATGTCTGTTTGGTTTTTTAGACCAGTGGGTGTCCTGACTAGTCCTCGTCACTACTTCACCGAGGTTAGTCTTGATACTTACTGGGCACCGATGTGGTGTGCTCATTCTACACTTCTGCACATTTTTCTTGTGAGATCCTGGTATTGATTGTTAGCAGCTACGTGGATCTTTGCCAAGGAGACTCAACGTAAACATGTTGCTGCGCTTGCAGGCTTCAGAGTCACCTTCCTACTTTTATTCAACTGTTCTTACTTATTTCTAAACAGTTGTATTTAGAAGTTGTAACAAATTCAGTAGAGCTTATGACTTGTATTATCTGTTTTGGGAAATTGTAATTTCTGTAAAGATTTCTATATCGAGACTGTTAGAGTTCCTTTATCATTGTTGTTATTCAATAAATGTTAGGCTTACCTAGTCCCTAAGACTAGGTGCCATCACGATATTCAACGGAGGAAAATTTGGGTTGTGACAGTTTTTGTCCTGCAACATTGGATCAAAGGTTAACCTTTAAAGGTCGAAGGTCAGTCATTCTCATCAGACCAATATGAGGAATATTGTGATACTTAATTTGTGCTTACATTACTCGACAAGAGCATTGCTTTATCAGGTCCTTGCTTTTTCCTGGCGTCTAGAACGAAGGTCCTTCGATTTACTCTTGAGATCACAATGTTGTATGTTATATACCATGCGCCAAAATAGGCACATCTTTTCAAAAAAAAAACTGAATTTGACTTGGTGCTTATATATTAAAAGAATTAAACCGCGCGCTAGATTTTTTAAATAAAAGATTTGTACAAGCAACTCTTATAATTATTTGCAAAACTAAAAGATTTAAGCTAATATGAGCTTTAAGGTACATAATTCTGCTTTCAATCTACCATTTTGCTATTTAGCATCTATTCTTGATTTTGTTTTTCTTCACATTGCATTACAGTTGAGAGTAATAGTTCTCATTTCCTTTCTTCACTATTTTTCTACGAGTAAGAGTTCTACTAATAGTAAAGTTGGTGCAGTTGACATTTACATGCAAGATATTTGGTCATGATGAAGATCACTCAATTTATCTTTTCCAGTCTCCTATTGGGTATTTATCGAAGATCATATCGGACTTTCATTCTTATGAGTAAGTTTTCATAATTTGTATGAATTTTTATAGCATTGAACTTGGAAGTCATACGATAATCTCTATTTATTACTACTTTGTTCATTACACCTGTGTGATTGAAGTACTATTCTTTTGGTTTCTATTATATCGATGTTTACTAAAAGTTGTTGGTTAGATGTTAGAAATCAATTGATTTGGAAGTAAAGGTATCTGGTAGAGTTGCTTTTGACTTTCTGCTTTTAACTGAATTTTCATGTTTTTATTTGTTTCTACTGTTTTATGCCTCTTTATACATGCATAACTCATTGCATCCATAAAGTAATGGTGGTTAAAATTCCATTTAGAAAAAGTGAAAAGTTTACCAAGGAATTGCCTCTTATTCCCTGCTGTTTTGTGGGAAAATTGGAAAAATAAAAAAATAAATTATTTGAAGGAGAAAAAAAAGCTGAAAACATCCTGTTTCTAATTATATTTTATGTTTATCGAAATTTGCTAGATTTATCAGTCACAAAGTGGCCACGCTTCCTATAAGCTTTTCTTTTTTTCTTTTTACCTTTTTGGTTAGCTTTTCATGTAGAAGAAATGAAACATTGTGCTAATCATTTGAGAATCTTATTTTGAATGATACTACTGAAAAAAATAAAGAGACATCTGGTTCGTTTTGGGTAAATTGTGAAAGAAACCTTGCTTATTCCACTGGGATTTTAGGTTAAACGAATTTGTTGTTTATTTGCTATGCAATAATCTATGAGCAGCTGGAAGAGTTTCAAGTTGATCTTTTAGCCAGTGATATTATTGTACAATAACTTTATTAAACCTTGAGTTTAAGAAATGACTGTACTTTCTACATGAAAGAGGCATGTCAATGTATTTTTTTTATCAAAAATAAAAGAAGCATGATCAAATATCTTTAAATCTAATGTCAACAATAACTATAATTCCTATTAAATTCTTAAAAGCAAAAAATAGAAGAAATATAATTTCAATTAACCTGTTACGATGCCGAGTATAATAAAAACACAGCAAAGCTCAGGAAAATTACCTTTAGTGGGTAGGTTTGATTCTTACGACACAAAATACTTTTACTTGCAAATCAAACAATGTGAATGTAGAAAATGCACTACTTTTCTTTTTGGAATATGCTATGTGCTTTTAACGTTAGCGTAGCGTTTGAGAATGGATTTTCATATGCAGTTTCCAAAGGCCTAGCAATGCTATCCTGTTGAAAGATGTTAGAACTGGTTTTCTATTGGGAAGACTCCTGAGCACCAACAGGTAATGGCAAATAAAAACACCGGTTAGCTTTGCGATTCAGAATAAATTTAGGTTTACTTTTTATTTTGGTAATTCTTGCATGTTTTTAGAACAAAAAAAAAAGGACTTTGAGAGGCCACTAGTTTGGTCATCAAAATATCATCTTCAAGTGTAAGATAATTGTGATGACTCAAAAGGTCATCCCGTGTATTTTAAGTTAATTTTGTGTTCCGAGGCCATGAAAACCTCGTTCTATCTCACCTCGATTTGCGTGCGCAACCCAGGCCTGTAGCAGAGAAGTCTTTATGTAAAAAACTGAGGAAAATAATAATTTTGTTTTGAAATTTGCATTTAAGTTGACTTTGGTCAACATATTTGGTAAACGGATCCAGACCTGTGATTTGACAGTCCCGGAGGGTCCGTATGAAAATATGGGACTTGGGCGTATGCCCGGAATCGAATTCCAAGGTCCCAAGCCCGAGAAATGAATTATTGAAAGAAATTATTTTTCTGAAAATATAAAGGATTTTTGAAAGTTTAATTATATGTGAAATCTGTGGTATCGAGCCCGTATTTTGGTTCCGGAGCCCGGTACAGGTTCGATATAATATTTATGACATGTCTGTAAAGTTTGGTAAGAAACTGAGGTCATTTGACGTGATTCGGACCCGTAAATGCAAAGTTGATGTTTTAGAAGTCTTTGGAAATTTTCATGGATTTTGGGGTTAAATTCGTTGTTTATGACGTTGTTTTGGTGATTTGATTGCACAAATAAGTCCGTATGATATTTTTGAGGTTGTGTACATATTTGGTTTAGAGTCCCGAGGGCTCGGGTGAGTTTCGGGTAGGTGTCGGGGTGTGTTTAGACTAAAAAAATCTAGTGTCAAAGTGTTGTATCTGGTGTCCAGTGGTTTGTTCTTCGGGTTCGCGGTACAACTCCCGCGAACGCGACGGGCCTCACACGAACGCGTAGCACAAAAGGGGACCTGGGGAAGGGTAGTACTGGGACTCTACGTGAATGCGTCCACAGCATCGCGAACGCGTAGAGTAAATGAGGGGATGGGGAACTTGGTAGTCACAAGTCTACGCGAACGCGGCCTGAAGCTCTCGAACGCATAGGCAAGGAAATCCAAAACCTTCGTGAACGCGGCCAAGGGCTCGCGAACGGGAAGAGTAAATTTTGCCCAGTTCTTCTTTTAGTCAAAAACAGAAACATTACGGGATTTAACCCAAACTTCATAACTCCTTCTTCTTCACCCCATCTTAGGCAATTTTTGAAAGAAAACTTCACCACAATTTCATAGGTATGTAATCCTAGACTCTTTTCCTTCAATATTTATCAACGCCCATTTGATTTCTAGGCCTAAAACATGAGTTTAAGGGTAGAAAATTGGGAATTTGGGTAGAGTTAGGGTTTTTTGATAAATTGGGAATTTGACCTCGTTTTGGGGTCGGATTTCAAAACTAATTACATATTCGGGCTCGTGGGTGAATGGGTGATCGGATTTTGGTCCGAACCTCGTGTTTTGACCAAGCGGGCCCGGGGTCGATTTTGGATTTTTGGGAAGAATTATAGGAAACTTATAATTAAGCATTGGAATTGAATTATTTAGCGATTATTGATGTTATTGAGTCAATTATGTCTAGATACAATTGATTTGGAGTCGGGTTCAAAAGGAAAGGCGGTGATTGAGGCTTGATTTTGGTCGTAGAAGTCGAGGTAAGTGTTTGCCCTAATCTTAGCTTGAGAGAATAGGTGTTGAGTCTTATTTGTTATGTGTTATTCCATGTTCAACGTATAGGTACGGTGACGAGTACCTATATGTTGTGTCAAGCATGCCCGTGAGTCGGATAATATGAATTAAGTGATTTTCATCGATATATAGCTTGAGTTTCACTTTGACGGTTGCTCAATTGAGATGAAAGCTCTTGGTTGTGCATATTGTGTTATAGCTTAAGTTATGTACTTGAGTGAGATTGGTTATAGATGTGTCCCTTGCCGGGACGGTGATATTTCTACTATTGTTCCTTTGCCGGGATATTGTGTTTTATTGTCATGGTTCACGTTGTTGATTTCTTCCTTGCCAAACTTTTGTTCTTGATATTGTTTGGGTGAGGAAGAGTGTAAAGCACAAAGGGTTATGTCGTGCCATGTTATGATATTTAAAGCACGAAGAATAATGTCGTGCCATGTTATGATGTTAAAAGCACGAAGGATAATGTCGTGCCATGTTATGATATTAAAAGCACGAAGGATAATGCCGTGTCATGTTATGAAATTAAAAGCACGAAGGATAATGTCGTGCCATGTTATAATATTAAAAGCACGAAGGATAATGCCGTGTCGTGTTATGATATTAAAAGCACGAAGGGTGATGTCGTGCACCTGTTTACTCTATGTTGTTATTTCCTGTTGTTACCTTGATGTTTAAACTATTGTCTTATTCTGTTATTTCTGTTATTTGATATCTCTTTCCCCCCAACATGTTCCCCTTTTTCTTGTACTTAACTGTTTACTCCTGTTGTTGTTATTTCTTTCATATGTTATTAAATTGCACAGGTCGTATTATTTGTCGTGTCCTAGCCTCGTCACCACTTCGCCGAGGTTAGGCTCGACACTTACTCAGTACATGGGGTCGGTTGTGCTGATACTACACCTGCACACTTTTTGTTGTGCAGATCCCGGTACAGAACCCTGTGGACATTGAGCTAGGAGGCTTCCTTCAGTCCACCCGGAGACACCGAGGTAGCCCTGCAAGCGTCCGCAGACCTTGGTGTCCCCTTCGTTTCCCTTTATTTTGTATTTTTAGTATTTCAGAAATAGATGTATTTACTTCTTCCAGCATGTTATGTGTACCACTCTTAGATAGTCCGTGATCTGTGACTCCTCTATTTCTGGGTTTTGGTTAGATTTGGTGAAATTTCATAAGGGATTGTAATGAAATACATTTATATCATGCCTTGTCTTTAAATTTAACTCTTGTTAATCTGGTAATTTATCTGTCCATGATTAATAGTTAAGGCATAACGTAAACTGAATAATTACATTGGCTTGTCTAGCGGGATCAACGTAGATGCCATCACGGTCCCAACGGTGGGAATTTCGGGTCGTGACAAGTTGGTATCAGAGCTCTAGGTCGCCTAGGTCTCACAACTCACGGACAAGCTTGGTAGAGTCTGAGGGATCGGTACGGGGACGTCTGTACTTGTCCCCTAGAGGCTGCAAAGTTAGGAATAACTTCACATTTATTCTTCTCTGTCGTGCGATTTGAATTCTAAATGCTAACTGAGTTTCTATTCTACTCTCTCACAGATGGAGAGAACACGTGCTTCCTCATCTACCGATCAGCAGCCCGATCCTCTAGTTGTAGCTCCTACGAGGGGCCGAGGGCGAGGCCGAGGCCGTACTAGAGGCCGAGGCAGGGGCAGGGCGAGGCCCAAAGCAGCAGCCCCAGTGGAGGACCCTCAGGTAGAGTTCGCCGATGAGGTCCCTGCTCAGACATTTCCGGTTGGATCAGCTCAGGTCCCAGAGGGGTTCATTGCCACCCCGGTACTTCAGGACGCTCTGGTCCGTTTAGTGGGCCTTATGGAGAGCGTGGTTCAGGCAGGTCTACTTCCTACAGCACCAGCCATCTCTCAGGCTGGGGGAGGGGCCCAGACTCCTGCCACCCGCTGTCGCGCCCCCTTTTTCTCGCGAAATCGGGTTTATGACATTAGTTGAGACAACTCGTTCCTTTTGGAAAGGGGATTGCATTTTTTGAAGAGTCGCCACCTAACGATTTTGAGGTGCGTTAGGGCACCTATCGGGGGTTCATTTATAACTATGTTTGATAACCAGAGACAGGGTAAGGGCTTGAAATTATCCTAAGGGGAAGGTGTTAGGCACCCCTCAGGATCCACAAGTGTGGTTCCCGGCCAAACAACTTTTTGTGAATTTGTATAATTTAGCAAATAAACAAGTAGGGCTCAAATATAGGGGATTTAAGTCTAAGTACAAATATTTGAAAACAATTAAGCTAGATTTTTTAAAGGGATTACAATCTAAGCAGGCTTATGGAAGTAGAGGGGTATCCTAGGTTTATTTACAATATGGATCACATCAATGCAATACCCGGTATGACACTCCTCAAAGAGGGGCTATACGTGGTATTAGCGCACCGGTCATCATATCCATATCTACCCTTTCCCACCCCCGTGAAGGTAACTAAAGCGAGGATTGGTCTCGACCCCTATTGCATGTTGTTACCCGTCCCTTTCCTAGCAGTCCTGGAAGAATTTAGGAGTCATATCCTATAAAGGGGGGGGGGGTTCTAGGCAGACCCTTAAGTTTAAAGGTAAAATACTAAGGCAACACATAATAAACAGATAAGACTTCAATTAATGGGGAGCATGAAAGACAAATAAAAGGGCTCAAGTATACCTCCACACATAGTACACATTAACAGCATGTCTCATACACAGCTAAGGTCTAAATTCAGGTCCTAAGCATGGTGTCTAAGTGATAATAGCAAAGTCAGATTTATTACATAACATCATAGTGGAAGTCCTAATCAGGCTTGCCTACTGATTTTAACATGATGACAGTTTAAACATAATCACGGAGACAGTTCTGGTTTTATTTTCTAAGTTGATTGCCTAAGGCTTGCTTAGGCGTAAAATAATATGCAACAGTTATTCCGATTTATTAATGATTCTAGGTTGTTGTAGCTAGTAGCATGTAATTCTGGGTGTTGCAAATGTTCAGGGACTCATTACCAGTTTATTTAGAACAGGAGGACTGTTTTAGATATCTGTGTTTAGACTAAGTGTAGTTAGATGAGTACGATCCTATAGCATGATGTCTAATGCAACATGATGCATAATAACTTAAACAGGAATTCTAAATGCACATAGAATCACAGCATCCTGCACAGTTTCAGGAATAACATAGGTGATAGTTTTAATATTGGTTACCCAGAAACAGGATCTCTAAGTGCGTAGACATGGTGAGACATGATCGCAGTTAATTTTATCCTAGGACAGGACTTCTAATGAAGTTTCAGAACATGTTTACATGGACAGAATCATGTAATAGCAGTTTATTTTGTTGTCATTATTTACCCTATAGACAAGATTTCTAAGCGTAGATGAGATGTTGAATACAATACGCATAATTCCTAAGTAGCATGATATCTAATGCATGGCATGCTTGACATGTTATACCTAAAGGTGGTTGCTATTGCTCATAGAGGAAAGTAAACCTATGAGGCATGATTTCTACCCTTGATTACACTACAACATGCATATTACCCACCCCTTTTTTACTATACAGCCCTAGAGTCGTTTACAAATAGTTATTACAGGCTATTGAATAGGAATTACATAACTAAAAATAAGAAAACAAGAAGTTAACTATAGGGAGCCTTCATAATAGGCCCAAGTCTCCAGGTCCTCAATGCCAAGTATCGTTTCACCACCTTTCTCAAATTCCGGGTGTGTCAGAGTTCCCTAAGGACCTCAAGGGATCCCGTGCAATGCTCACACCCAGATTTCATAGCCAAGATAGAGTAAGTGCAGCGTGGAAAGGCCAGCTCTTGTGTGTCAAAGTTCATAGGGAGCTCAAGGGTCCCAATTCAATGCTCACACAAAAGGGGAAGAACCTAAGGGGTCTAAGAATATAGTGAGAGTGGTTGACATAGTTTTTAGGAGTTTAAGTAAGAAAACAGTTTTGAAACAGTTTTTGAAAAAAGAGAGACTTAGTGAAAATAGTTTTTCATAGCAAACGTTTAAATGATGAAAAACAGTTAGGAAGAACACAATTCTCATAACAAGTTCAGCATCACACAACAGGACTAAGAATAGTCCAACAATCACAAGTAGGGGTATGGGACTTGAGGGACAAATACAGAGCAAGTAGGGGCAAGCATGTAGCAGGCAGAAACATGTATGAGCACACATTCAGAAACTCCTAAGGGTTCAAAAGATCAGGGGTACAGTAAAGTATCAGATTAGATTAACATATCAACACCAAACAACTAAGACCATGATCAAACTAATGTATCAATCATAGACATGGGGGTTCACATAAGAAACGGGTGCTAAGTATACAGGAAAATGTTGGTCATTGACAAGTAAAGCATGACTTAACAAGTAGAGGGAATTCAGGACTTGGTTACATGTTGAACAACAGAGTAGTAAACAGAAGCAGATTAGAAACACAATAAATTGCAACAGTAATAGAAACATGTGGGTTTGAGGACTGAAATCTGAATTAGAATATACCAGTGGAGTGCGAAAAGCAGTAACACAAAGCAAAAATAGGAGATGCACAGTAGTTAGCCTTGGCTTGTAGCCGGCTAACATAGAGTAGTAGCATGTAGCACAAAAGAGAGAATAGAGATCAAGTTTTGTTTGAGAGAGAGAGAGAGAGTTGAACACATTTGCCCTTCTTTGCTAATGAATGAATAGAGTATATATAGTTTTGAAAAGCAGGCAGAGGAATAAGGTAAGAAGAATAGTTCAGCAGTAATTATAGAAATAATCATCAATTAGAATCAATTTAGTATACAGACTTCCTTTAATTAAGTAATCATACCCAAACGGTAACAAGTAGTGGCAACATAAGGAAATGAATCAAGTAAAGTGTATATAATTATAGCAATAAACACAATTAAGGAGTCACAATTCAAATAGATACTACAATGGTAAATAACGAAAGAGAGATAATTGAGAGACTGGTTTTAATCGTACAAAGAGTAGTAAAGAATAGGGCATGTGATTAGGGCTAGGTATAGAATATACTAATTAAGGAAAGTATATAATTAATTGAAACCATACTTATACATAACATAAGGTAGAAAATAATTCTGAAAATCAGTAAGAGATCCTCGAAATCACAGGGAATCAACTATCAAGTAAGGCAAATGTCACGCAAATATGCAAAATCAGTAAAGAGTTCTAAGGAAAAAATACACAGAATCATAGTCTTAAGGAAAATATCACAGTTCTAAGGAAAATTCTCGAATCAGTAAAGAATGTTATGAAAGATCAGTGAAGTATTAGTCATAGAACTTCAGGGATTCAAATAGAGAAGATAGCACTGATTTATCATAACACTATGCGAATAAGCAGGTAATAAACAAGAATTAGGACCATAAGGAGACGGTATCAAATAAGAGTTAGGGTTTTGTATAGAGCATGATATAGACAGGAATAATCGAACCCAGAAACCCTAACAAACAAACGTAAGTAAAAATCATAGGATGTTTACAAGGAGCATGCAGATCAACTAACATAGTAACAAAGACGAACTCAGAACCCTAAAAATTGGGGGTTTTTTTAGCAGAATAACTCAAGTAAAGAGAGAATACTTAATCAAACGTTTAAAGTATAATGAGAATCATAGATTAGTACCAAAAATCAGAAGAGAAAACGTTTTGAAAGAGGTTAAGAAACCCTGGTTGAAGATGAAGAGTTATTTTAGAGAAATAAAAAAACCTTTGATGAAAACAACAGAGCTCATAATATACACAGATCTAAAAGAAATCAGAAAATCTTAGGAGTTAGGGTTGCAGAGAACCCAGAGAAAACAAGAAAACCTTAAAAATATCATCGGCTTTAGCCGGAAAAGTCATAGATCTTACTCAAACGGCCGGAGGTGGCCGGGAAATGGCATGAGGGACCATGGGTAGGAGTTGAACCGCCTCTAGATCACTTGAGGACCTCAGGGTAGTGTCAAACTGGTGTGGGGTGAAGAAGGGTCCAGGAGATGATGAGAGGCCATGGTTTCCGGCGAGGGAAGTGGCCGAAGAAGGTGGACAGGGTCCATCGGGGAGGAGGGAGACGAGAAGGTTCTAGAGAGAACCATAAATAGAGAGAGGGGGAGGTAGAGAGATGAATGAACGAGGAGTGAATGAGGGGAAGGGGGTAGTCATTAGGGGGATTATTAATGGAAAGAACGGATCTCGTGCGTTGATTAAATTTAGTCAACGATCCAGATCAAAAGTGGGGATTGGGTCGGGTAGGCTTAGAGATTGGGCCTGGGTTATTGGGTTATTTTGATTGGGTCTTGGGCTGGTTTCAATTGGGTTGGGGTCAGATTAAATTAGGTAATAATTTAAATAGGAAGGGGCTAATTATTATATACCAGATTAAATAGATAAATAATTAATAAAAATAGCTAATAATTATATAAAATAAAATTAAGGCTAAATAGATGAAATTAAGGTAATTAACTAATATTTAAAATATAAAAATGACTAACTATCGAATTAAAATGGCATAAAACGTACAATTAAGCTATAATTGCAAAATTATTGTAATTATAGCCAAATAATGCCAAAATGGCTATTTTGTAAAATAGTTAAATCCTAATAGGATTAAAAAGCATATATTGAGCTAGGAAATATTTTGAAATTATTTGTAATATAATTTATGAATAATTATTGGATATGAAGTACTGAATAAATTAGAAAAAATAAATTGATAATAATATGAAATATTATGGAAAAATACTAGTTATTATAAAAAGTGATTTTGAAGGTATATATGCAAATTTAAAATAATTTGAGAAAAAATTGGGTATCAACAGCTGCCCCTCTTTACCCGGGAAGGATGAAAGAGTCGTCGGGTAAAGATATGATGGCCAATTTTGACCGAGCGAAACAGTTTGACGGGTTTTAGGCCGCACCCTGGTTTTTGAGTTGCCTACATATCCCTGGTTTTACAGGAATCAGGTCGTATGTAGTACAGGAGTCATCAGCGAAGTATACCGATGACGTTTTACATGAACGGACGCAACGTATCGGGTTGGATGAGTAAATGGCTTACGGGGATGGTAAGGAGGACTGGAGCAGGAACGCTCCTGCCAGGACGGCCATTGATTGCCGGATTACCTGCAAATACGATGCAAGCATGTATTGTGCGTAATTTAAACATGATGCTTTCCCGTCGGACCATGAATGTTGTCTTTGGACATTTAAGGATGACGTCCTCAGACCATGATGTCCTGGGCCATGGATTTGCTTGATGCCGGATTCGCAGGCCATGAAAGGATGTTCTCGGGCCATGAGGATGGTGCCTCCGAACGATGACGCCTTTGAATAATGATATGCAAAAAATTGAAAGAGATCCTCAGGCCATGACATGGTGTTCTCGGGTGATACGCTCAATTTACACCTTAAAATAGTGTAAGCGATCGTTGTCAATTATAGTAACCCAACAAGGTTGGGGTCGAATCCCACAGAGAACAATATGAGGGCGATTAGGAATGCAAGAGAGTTATCACTTATCGCGCAATGCCAAACAAATAAGATTTTGGGTTTTGATAATTGTTTATAGCTAAATGCAAAAATATAAACTAACCTAGAAAGCAAGTAAAATGATCAATGGCGACAAGAATGAATGCATTGGGTATTACACTCAAGTAACGATCCAATGTATTTCACGATTTTTCAAATATGAGTGAGTCAATGTTAATTAGCCACGGATAATAATTCTTAATTAGCTTTTCCTAAAGACTAACAAGACATCCTAATTGAATTATTCCTAACCCAAATAAGAGATTAAGCACTTCCGGGTTTGGCTACAAGTAGTTCAATCCTATCCCTAGGTAGAATCTATAAAATGAGGGTTAAAGCCTCAAGTTATTGTTAATTAATCTTTCCNCCTCAAGTTCTTGTTAATTAATCTTTCCCAACCCCAAATAATCTTTTCCAAAATTAATTCGGAGTTAATGGGCGAGTCCTAGGGTTAGCTAATCCCTTTGGAAACATTAAAGAACAAGAATAATTAAAATAACAAATACTCACTTCATAAATATAATAAAATCATTCAATACACAAGCACAACAAGGTATTTAATCCACACTTTAAATATGAATATTCCCATAAACAAGATTCAAGTGTTGGGAATAATACTACACACTTAGATAATCAATACAAAGCAAGGAAATGAAGAAATAAACATAAATGAGTAAGAATTCCTTAACCACAATAGTGAAATCTTCAAGACCCAAGTGTGTGTGCAAAGCCCTAACTTCAAGACTTGTTCTTCTCTCTCAAAATTATATTTACAAAGCCCAAAGATTTGCCAAGATGTCTGCTAGGTCGAGTATATGAGAGTGGGGATGGGAAATTGTGATTTTACAATTCTGTCCAGATCTGATGCCCGATTATCGCACCTGCGGAAGAATTCTCGCAGGTGTAGTTCCGCAGGAGCGGAAATCCACTCGCAGGTGCGGTTCTGGCTGCCTTGAACTTTCATCGCAGGTGTGGGTAAATGGTCGCACCTGCGGTTCCGCAGGTACGTTAAATTCTTCGCAGGTGCGAGCTTGTGTGGCTGTGCTTTCTTTCGTAGGTGCGTGAAATGCCTTCGCAGGTGCGATCTCGCACCTGCGGCCAAAGTTCCGCAGGTGCGGAATCACTAAAGTATTTTGTGCACTTTTCACCACTTTTTGTTCAACTTTCATTCCAATTCAACACCAACCACTTCACGGCATCATTTCCCTGAAAATTGAGCAATTACACACTAATAACAACCTCAAGTTATCATTGAACAATACAAAATCTAATGAAAAGAGGCAAAAATGAGTTTTAAAATCACCACTCATCAACACCCCCAACTTAGAACTTTTGCTTGTCCTCAAGCAAATCAAAACTAATAACTCAACGAGGTTATACTATTTCAAACATAAATTGCATTGCTCTTATTCACACGTCACATTCTCCAACTAAGCATTACACTTATGGATTTGGTTTGTACTAATAATTAGGCTCAAGTATGCATCTTAACCGAATAACCCCCTCATTCACACACAATTTCAAGAAGTGCACGGGTGGTTCAAAAACAATAAAGTGACAAGAAAAAGCCTCAAGAAATGGCTCAACAACACTAGTCTACTACACATGCTCAACTCGTTTATTTTTTATTATATCACNNAAGCCACTCACACTCACAAAGACTTTCAAGTGCTACAACCAATCATACCATAGGCTTGCCCTTATTTTAATTCATAGCATATTCAAGAACATTCGGTTGGAGATCCCATAAGGGCTTTTTAAGCTTGTAATGTAGGTTTAGGAAAAGGTAGGATACACATTTGGGAAAATGGCTACACCCTCCTTGAACACTACTCACATTTTTCTTTCTTGATGTACTTTGTTTCTATTCAAACCACATGGCCTCATTTGCATCTAGTTACCAACATAGAACCACTTTAAATACCTCAATTAGTCTCTTCCAAGCTCCCATATTTATTTACATATATACACTTCTTCTTTTTTTCTTTTTTTTTCCTTTTTTTTCTATATTTGTTTTTTTCTTTTTCTTTTGGAGCTTGAATAATTTCAAAAGACTCATTTGAGGTATATATTTTGCACTCAATGTACAACCTTACCAAATTTCCACTTTGACACTACACCCCCAACTTAGGCTTTTTGCCTCATTCTCAATATTCAAGGAGGGACGGGTTCAAAAGAGGAATTATTTTGCAAAAAAGGGAAAGGTTTGTAATGAGGTGACCAAAGAAGAAGTTCAAGGATCAAATGGGGTAACTAGTGATAATATTTATACAATGGTGGCTTAAAAGGCTAACGGGGTTTTCGAATAACACAAAGAATGCCTAAGGTCATTTCTCCAACCAAACATAATTATCATTAGCATTGAAAGACCAACCGAGCAAGTTCTAGATGATGGACGCAAGCACAAGAATTATTTATACAAACACTAACACACATGGCACATGAATTAATCAAGATTGATCAATTTTCCCTCTTTTTTTTATAGGAGTTTAAAGCAATATTTTCGAACTAGTGTGTAAAGAGTCACTAAAAGAGCCAAGAATTTATCACAAAAATTATCCTTTCCCATGCAACTTACTTGTTTTCATTCAAAATCTAATTTCAGAGGGGTATTCTTAGATCACATTTCACATACAACAGACTAATTTCTTTAGTACCAAATAATCCAAAAGTCTCTTCCTAGCAACACAAGACTAATTCCCTTAAGAAAGTTGTCACACCATCTATCATAGGGACCAGTCACCCGGTTCACTTCAAAAATAAATGTTCCTTGGGAAAGAACCGTAGCATGAAGAAAATCCAAGGAAGTATTATTACGGAAAATAAACTAACTACTCAAAATAAAACTAAAAAGCTAAAAAGAAAACCAACTACTAAAAAAACTAAACCAATCACACCAAGCTTAGCCAAGAATTAGATATACACAACACAAAGCCCGGCAAGGGAACATAACAATGTCAATGTCATAAACAAATGTCATCAACTAAGTCATAGATGGATAAAATTTACAAAAGCCACCCCCAACTAGAAATATTGCACTGTCCCCACTGCACAATATCAAAATAAATGGCAAAGTTTGAGGGTCTCCTTGAGGTCTGCATCACACTAGCAGACTGCAGGAGAAGTGGCTGGTCAGTGCGGCTGCGAGCCCTCGTCATCATCCTCCTCCTCCTCATCATCAGCATCATCACCACCATCAACATCAGACATGAATGAGTACTCCTCGCTATCGTCAGCATCTGCAATTGGCAGCGGCTTGCTCGGCTGCCCCCACCTGAAGATTGCTTTTACCCCTCTCCACACTTTGACTAGGAGCTTCCCTTTCTTCTAATTCTTTCCTTCACTTTTTTAAAAGAATCCTGCAAATCAACATGTGCCTTGGCAAGGCTAGTGTATGAAGACTCCATCTGCTTCAGAGAAGCAACCATCTTGGCCTGAGAAGCAGCCATCTCCTCCTGGGTGTCAAAGTACTTCTTCATCTCTGCCCTGGAGTAATAGTCAGGTGGGGTTGTGGTGGTGAACTGGGGGGTCCGGTGGGGAGCTTGGACACAAGATCCCGAATAAGAGCAAGCTGGGAGTTCAGCTCCCCAAAAGGACCCGCTGATGTACTAGGCTGGGAAGTGGATCCAACCTCGGCAGTAGTGGTGATCATCTTTATTTTCTTGCTTTTTACTGCTCCACCCTCTCCCTTGACCCTCAATGGCTGGAAGGGTTTGTCGGCAGGCACCCACTGATCATCTGGGCGCTCCTCAACCTCTGCCCGTCGGCATAACTCAGTGATCAAGGATGGAACTAGTAGCCCTGGCCCATTGTCAATCACATATTGTCGCATCTCATTCAGAATGTAGTGGCCCGGGTTCACTGAAATACCGTCGATCAGGCAGGCAATAATCAGAGCCCTGGTGTAAGATACATATGTGACATTCCCACTGGGGGACACTCTGCTACTCAGTATGTATAACCATATCTTGGCTTCGGCTGTGAAGTCAGTTGACTTCAAGCCTTTTCTCTTGGTAGCCCATTTTGGTCTTACACTTTCAGGGTATAATTTGGATGCAAGCCATGCTGCGTTGTCACAATTATCCCTCGCTACTACTGGCTCCATCAGGTGGTTTGGAATGCCGAGGACTGCATTTATCTCTTCCTCCCCGAATCTCACTTGCTTTCCTCTAATGATGAGGTAAGGATCTTGAAAGGTGGCACGTCTGAGATTGGCATAGAACTCACGAACCCATGTCTCATTGGCATTGCACGGGGTGGGAATGAAGCATATCCACCCGGAAGATACCAGTCGTTCATAGAATTCCGCCAATTTCTCGTTCACTTTGTCATCTGCAATTCCTCGCTTAATTACCAATTTCTTGGTCAGGAGGTGTTCAAAGTAACAGCGTAGACAGACAACCGACATGAACCGGTAATCATCATACTGTTCTCCGGCTTCCTCCTCAATTTCAGAATTAATTGGAACATTTTGGCTTGGGTTCGGGTCCATCTTTGAATCAAAGTACCTATAAAAATTCAAAACGAAGTTAGTTAAGCAGTGGAATATCGTTAAGCATCTTAAAACACTGCAAATAGGCCAAAGAACCAAGTCGAACGGGCCCGGGAGGGCCCTGTTGCAAACTTTCTGTATTGGGGCAAGGCTGGGCATTTTCCGCACCTGCGGAACTTCGACCGCATGTGCGGTCTCGACCCTGCGGAAAAATTGGTCGCGCCTGCGGAAGTGTTCGCACATGCGGTTGTGGACTCGCAGGTGCGAGCTCGCACTTGCGGAAAAAGGGCTGCACCTGCGATTCTTCGATTAAAACTCACTGCCCATATGTTTTTGTGACATTTTTGACTTGGGCTTTGCTTTTGGCCACTAATCTGTACTCAAGACTTCCAGAATAGTGTACCAAACTTTGTTCTAACTTCATTAACACTACCATCAAGGTACAAGGCATTCGATTTTCACTTATACAATGTCCCGAACACTTTGCGAGCGTATTCCATTTACTCCCTCCTCACACGAATTTGACGCTCAAAACAACCCCACAAATGGTTGCTTCACTTGAAGCAAGCACTCACTAACTACTCTCAACCAATCCCCGGCAACGGCGCCAAAATTTGATACACTCAATTTACACCTTAAAATAGTGTAAGCGATCGTTGTCAAATATAGTAACCCAACAAGGTTGGGGTCGAATCCCACGGAAAACAATATGAGGGAGATTAGGAATGCAAGAGAGTTATCACTTATCGCGCAATGCCAAACAAATAAGATTTTGGGTTTTGATAATTGTTTATAGCTAAATGCGAAAATATAAACTAACCTTGAAAGAAAGTAAAATGATCAATGGAAACAAGAGTGAATGCATCGGGTATTACACTCAAGTAACGATCCAATGTATTTCACGATTTTACAAATATGAGAGTCAATGTTAATTAGCCACGGATAATAATTCTTAAATAGCTTTTCCCAAAGACTAACAAGACATCCTAATTGAATTATTCCTAACCCAATTAAGAGATTAAGCACTTCCGGGTTTTGCTACAAGTAGTTCAATCCTATCACTAGGTAGAATATATAAAATGAGGGTTAAAGCCTCAAGTTCTTGTTAATTAATCTTTTCCAACTCCAAATTATCTTTTCCAAAATTAATTCGTAGTTAATGGACGAGTCCTAGGGTTAGCTAATCCCTGTGGGAACATTAAAGAACAAGAATAATTAAAATAACAAATACTCACTTCATAAATATAGTAAAATCATTCAATACACAAGCCCAACAAGGTATTTAATCCACACTTTAAATATAAATATTCCCATAAACAAGATTCAAGTGTTGGGAATAATACTACACACTTAGATAATCAATACAAAGCAAGGAAATGAAGAAATAAACATAAATGGGTAAGAAATCCTTAACCACAATGGTGAAATCTTCAAGACCCAAGTGTGTGTGCAAAGCCCTAACTTCAAGACTTGTTCTTCTCTCTCAAAATTATATTTACAAAGCCAAAGATTTGCCAAGATGTCTGCTAGGTCAAGTATATGAGAGTGGGGATGGGAAATTGGGATTTTACAATTCTATCCAGATCTGATGCCTGATTATTGCACCTGCGGAAGAATTCTCGCAGGTGCGGTTCCGCAGTAGCGGAAATCCACTCGCAGGTGCGGTTCTGGCTGGCTTGAATTTTCATCGTAGGAGCGGGTAAATGGTCGCACCTGCGGTTCCGCAGGTGCGTTAAATTCTTGCAGGTGCGAGCTTGTGTGGCTGTGCCTTCTTTCGCAAAAAGTTCCGCATGTGCGGAATCACTGAAGCATTTTGTGCACTTTTCACCACTTTTTGTTCAACTTTCATTCCAATTCAACACCAACCACTTCACGACATCATTTCCCTGAAAATTGAGAAATTACACACTAATAACAACCTCAAGTTATCATTGAACAATACAAAATCTAATGAAAAGAGGCCAAAATGAGTGGTAAAATCACCACTCATCATCGGGCTATGAAGATGGTGCCTCCGAACGATGACGCCTTTGGATAAATTTGCGATATTTTAGCCCATGATAAATGCAGTAGAATGATGCTGACAAGACAGAGCTTAGTCTTGCGTATTGAAGGGAAGAGCTTAGCCCGTAGAAAAAGAGAAATAAATAGTGCTTGAGATAGCTTTTAGTTTCGATGAAAAGTAAATTAGAGGCAGAGCTTAGCCTCGGAAGGCATAAAACTAGCCTTATGCAAAGATACAGATGGAGACAACGTTTAGTCTCGGAAGGTGGAATGGTAGCCTTATGCAGGTGGATGGAGGTAGAGCTTAACTTCGGAAGGCAGAATGATAGCCTTATACAAGATGGAAGGCAGAATGGTAGCCTTATGCAATGCAGATGGGGACAGTGCTTAGTCCCGGAAGGCAGAAAGGTAGCCTTATGCAAAATGCAGATGGAGGTAGAGCTTAACCTCGGAAGGCAGAATAGTAGCCTTATGCAATGCAGATGGGGACAGTGCTTAGTCCCGGAAGGCAGAAAGGTAGCCTTATGCAAAATGCAGATGGAGGTAGAGCTTAACCTCGGAAGGCAGAATAGTAGCCTTATGCAATGCAGATGGAGATAGTGCTTAGTCCCGGAAGGCAAAATAGTAGCCTTATGCAATGCAAATGGAGACAGTGCTTAGTCCCGGATGGCAGAATAGTAGCCTTATGCAAATGGAAGACAGAATGGTAGCCTTATGCAATGGAGGTAGAGCTTAACATCGGAAGGTAGAATAGTAGCCTTATGCAATGCAGATGGAGACAGTGCTTAGTCCCGGAAGGCAGAAAGGTAGCCTTATTGTAAAGACCCGTAAAATTTCATGTCTAAAATAATGCCCAAATAGGTCCCTGTGTTGTTATAACTGTAGAAACTCTTAAAACGGACATATTTTGAGAAAAAGTACCCCGGAATCTGAAAAATAAAATTTTCCAGGTATTGCGCGTTATGCGACGCACTATGCGATCGCATAACAGGTATGCGGACCGCATAGTGGTCGCATACCTGGATAGGCTACTGTCCAAATGGAGGACAACTATGCGGCCCAGAATGCAATCGCATTCTGGGAATGCGAACCGCATAGCTGTCGCATTCTTGCCCCATGGTTATTGGCAAGGGAGGTTATGCGACGCACTATGCGCTCGCATAACATGTATGCGGACCGCATAATGGTCTCATACCTGGGCAGATTGTTTCCAGTTTTGGCCCATTTTGAGGGCTATTATGCGACGGGAATGCGGACCGCATAGCAGGAATGCGATCGCATTCTTGACCGCATTCCGTGTCGGGGCTCCTAATTTCTAATTTTAAAACCCGACCCCATATCCAATAAAACACCCCTCCCCTTCATTTTTAACCATTTTCTGACTAAGAATAGAGAGAGAGAAGGAGAGTTATTGAGAGAGAGGGTTTCAACATCATCCAATTTCTTTGTCCAAAATCGCTCAAGCCCGGAAATTTTCGAGTTATTGTCATCTTCTTCACTCCAAGAGGTAAGTCCCCACCGCATTTCCCTTAAATTTCCAGATTTTGGTTAATAAGTAGAACTCCCCTAAAGGAGTTCTTGAAGATAAAAGTGAAGAACCTTGCATGCATGTCCATTAATTGTCACAATCTAGTAAAAGGAAGTGGGTTAGAATAAATATTCACAAAGAAGGGGTTGGTAATCTAAGGGGTCACATATCATTTGATAAAATGCCTAAGCGAGTACGAATTGTGTTCATGATTCCCAATTCTAAGATGAATGTGTTACATTATGAATTAGATTGACGTTGCTTGACGGTCCGGTGATTTGTGATAGGAATTAAAAGGGGAAAATTCGACACCAGGTAGAATCCTCTTGTTGGTGTCCGAGCATACCGTATGTGTACCTTGTTTGAGAAAATGTGAATTGACTTTAATTGTGTTGATGCGTAATATTTCACGCCCTGAATTTCTTGTTGACTACTATGCTAGTCGAGATTGTGAAAAGTGGTTTGTTGTGCCTATCTTATTATGTGCAAAGCTCGTAAATGCTCGAGGGTATCGATATGAATGTATGTGTTAATGAATGAAAGAATGTTAATGTGCCCAAGCGTGGGAATGTATATAATGGCTAAAAATCGTGCGTGGTAAGTAATGAAAAAGGGTATTGTGAAATGATGTAATTGAGTTGAACGATTATGGCAACACCGTGTACATGAATTACTACTTGGTGAGAATCATTGTGCCTTGAGCCCGTATGGTAAATTGTTGATATGAACTTGTGTTCCTTGTAATGAAGATCCTTGTAATTTAACTATTGGTGATTGTTGTTATGAAACGTGATTGTCTGATGGGTTCGGGTTGCACGCCGCAACACGGGGTAATAAGGGTGAGTGAGGTAATAAGGGTGGCCGAGGTAATAAAGATGGAATGTGATTATGTTGAAACGAGAATCTGTGAAACTCTTGAATATGGTGGTATTGAAATGAGAATCTGTGAAAATCTTGAATATGGTAGTATTGAAAGGAGAATCTGTGAAACTCTTGATTTTGGGTTGTTTCAGTTTCTGTGCAATACTTGTTGGATTCTATTAACTGCCTCTTATCTGTGTATTGCTTGATTGTATTTAGAGTAAAGTTTGTTCATACATACTAGTACTATTCCACAGTACTAACCTCCCTTTTGCCGGGGGCGCTACATCTTTTATATGGATGTAGGTGGTTCCATAGCAGGTAGCTCAGCCCGCCGTTAGTGGTGCCTCCTCTTCATCTCTTCAGCAGTTGTGGTGAGCCCCTCTTCTCCTCGGGGCCGTGTGTGGATTATACCACCCTCTTTTGCTTATGTTGTAAAGGTATAGCCGAGGCCTTGTTGCTGACAAATTATGTAAAACCCTAGTATTCGTAGAGGCTCCGTAGACATAATGGGGGTGTATATGTATATTTTTGGGTAGTAACTGTACGTACTCGGAAATCGTGGTTCATATTGGAAACTAATGTATGTATTATGTACGTTTTGAGATCAATCGTTGAAATGCTAAAAGAGGAAAAATTGAATTGTGTTGTAAAATGTACTTTGAATCTAAACTCGGCTAACTCGCATGAAATAATGTATGTTATGAACACGGGGTAATACGTTGGGTAGGAAAGACAATCCAGGTCCGCTTGACTGGGTTCATCCGGTTAGGCGCCGGTCTCGTCCCTCGATTTTGGGGCATGACACTTATGCAAAATGCATAAGACTGTGATTATCGGAAGGCAGAATGATAGCCTTATGCAAGAAATAAAATAACAAATGACAGTAGAGTTTCTTAGCTGATAGCAGATTGCAGCACTGTGATTATTGGGAGCGTTGTGACTACGGAGCATTATTTTGTATGTGTTGATAGCAAATGTCGTCAGGTGTAACGATTTGGGAATCGTATTTTGAACAATGTATGTCATTTTGGTGGATAGTTTGTTATGGAATTTTGCAACCTTAGGGCCTGCATCCAAAGAAAAATCGTGAGTTTTGTAAGGGGAAGGTTAGTTCGTATCCCCGCTGCCCTTACTTGACTTGTTCGGCTTGATTCGACGATAATGTCTGTATCATTGGGGTAGCGTTGCTAAACAAAGTTGTTTCAAGAACAAACATGCACGATTTTCTAAAAGTATAACATAATGTATAATTTAAAGATAATTTTATGGATGAACTGACGACCGTGATACGGTTCGAGATATTGCCACCTTTCTTGCTTACGGAATTTTGAGGGTCCTCCTCAAAATTCTGCCCCAGTTTGATGGTCGATGCCTCTGACTGCTATTTGCTGTAGCGATCGGCTAAACTTACTTCGGAATTTTGAGGGTCCTCCTAAAAATTTTGCCCCAGTTTCCAATTGCGGGGGAAAATGAAATTTTTATTGATTTGTGACCGAACCCATAGGTCTGCCTACGTATCCCCTTTTAAACGGGAATCAGGTCAGTCGTATTTCAATTTACAACATTGATTAAAAGCATAAAGGATTACACATAGTAACACTTGACTGCATCTGAATTGATTGGCTTTGTCCAGACTTCTCCGTCCATTTTTGCAAGTATAAGAGCTCCTCATATCAGCACTCGGTGAACCATGTATGGGCCTTGCTAGTTTGGAAAGAATTTCCCTTTGGCTTCGTCTTGATGTGGAAAGATTTTCTTTAACACCAGATGCCCTGGTGCGAACGATCTCGGCTTGACTCTCTTGTTGAAGGCTCTGGACATTCTGTTCTGGTAGAGTTGACCATGGCAGATTGCATTCATTCTCTTTCCGTCTATGAGGGCTAGTTGCTCATAACGATTCTTTACCCATTCTGTGTCGCTGAGCTTAGCTTCTTGTATGGTTCTTAAGGAAGGAATCTCTACCTCATCGTGAATGACGACTTCTGTACCATAAACCAGCATATAAGGGGTTGCCCCGGTCGATGTGTGGACCGTGGTGCGATATCCCAGTAAGGAATATGATAACTTCTCGTGCCACTGTTTATGCCTCTCTATCATCTTTCTTAATATCTTTTTGATGTTTTTGTTGGCAACCTCTACAACTCCATTCACTTGCGGTCTGTAAGTTGTGGAATTCTTGTGTTTGATTCTGAAGGTTTCACACACAGCTTTAATCAAGTCATTGTTTAGATTGGAGCCATTATTAATAATGGTTGATTCTGGGATTCCGAAACGGGAAAAAACACGGTCACGGACAAAGTCGGTCACGACTTTCTTAGTCACTGCTTTGTAGGATGTTGCTTCAACCCATTTGGTGAAATAGTCGATGGCTACTAGAATGAACATGTGTCCGTTGGAGGCGGCATGCTCGATTGGTCTAATAAAGTCCATGCCCCAGGCGGCGAACGACCATGGTGAGCTTATCGCGTTAAGCTCATTTGGAGGTACCTTTATCATGTCTGCATGTATCTGACAACGGTGGCATTTTCGGACATACTGGATGCAGTCCGTTTCCATAATCATTTAAAAGTAACCGGCCCAAAGTATCTTATTCGCCAAAACAAAATCGTTCATATGCGGGCCGCAAGTCCCAGCATGAATTTCCTCTAGTAGCTTGGATGCTTCTTTCGCGTCTACACATATTAATAGCCCCAAATAGGGAGTCCTCCTATACAGGATTCCTCCGTTGTGAAAGACGTTGTTGGACAGTCTCCGAAGTGTGCGTTTCTGAGTAGGATTTGCAAGCTCTGGGTACTCTCTTTTTGCCAAATATTTCTTGATGTCATGAAACCAAAGCTTTCTGCCTGCTTCTTCTTTGACATGGGCATAGTAAGCGAGTTGGTTATGGATCTTCACTGGAATGGGATCAATGAAGTTCTTTTCTGGATGTTGAATCATAGATGACAGAGTAGACAATGCATCGGCGAACTCATTCTGGATTCTAGGGACGTGCCAAAATTCTATCTTCGTGAACCTCTTTCTCAATTCCTGCACGTGGTGCAGATACGGCAGTATCTTGGAATTCTTAGTAGCCCACTCTCCTTGTACCTAATGTACCAGCAAATCTGAGTCACTAATCACTAGCAATTCTTGGACGTTCATGTCAATGGCCATTTTGATCCCTAAGATGCAGGCTTTATATTCGGCCATGTTGTTGGTGCAAGGGAACCTGATTTTGGCGGATACCGAATAATGCTGACCGGTTTCTGATATTAGGACTGCTCCAATTCCAATTCCCTTGAAGTTCGTTGTTCCATCGAAGAACATTCTCCAACCGTCATAGGATTCTGCAATGTCTTCTCCTATGAATGATACCTCCTCATCAGGAAAATACTTCTTCAGGGGTTCGTATTCTCCGTCCACGGGGTTTTCAGCAAGGTGGTCCTCCAGTGCTTGTCCCTTGACCGCTTTCTAAGTTACATAAACAATGTCAAACTCACTCACTAGGATTTTCTACTTGGCTAGCTTGCCAGTGGGCATGGGCTTCTAAAAGATGTACTTCAATGGATCCATTCTCCATATGAGATATGTAGTATAGGCACAGAAATAGTGCCTCAGCTTCTGAGCTACCCAAGTCAAAGCGCAGAAGGTGCCTTCCAATAGAGAGTATCGAGCCTCGTATGGAGTGAAATTCTTGTTGAGATAATAAATAGCTTGCTCCTTTCTTCCTGTTTCTTCGTTCTGCCCCAGAACGCAGCCGAAGGCTCCATCTAACACTGCAAGTTAGAGTAGCAAAGGTTACCTGGATCAGGCGGTACTAGGACTGGTGGTGTTGACAGGTATTCCTTAATTCTGTCGAAAGCCCTTTGACAACCATCGGTCCACTTGGTCGCGACATCTTTCTTCAGCATCTTGAAAATAGGTTCACATATAACCGTAGACTGTGCTATGAATCGGCTGATGTAGTTAAGCCTTCCCAAGAAGCTCATCACATCTTTCTTGTTCTTTGGTGTTGGTAGTTCTTGAACGACTTTGAATTTTGATGGATCCAATTCTATCCCTCGACGGCTCACAATAAGCCCGAGCAATTTCCCAGCAGGAACACCAAATGCACATTTAGCGGGGTTTAATTTTAGATTGTATTTCCGCAGTGTATTGAAGAACTTTCTCAGATCTTCTATGTGGTCGGCGACCTTATTGGACATGATAATAACCTCATACACATATACCTCGATCTCTTTTTGTATCATATCTTGGAAGATAGTGGTCATATATCTCATGTAAGTGGCCCCTGCATTCTTTAGGCCGAATGGCATCATCTTGTAACAGTATACTCCCCACGGCATAATGAAAGCCATTTTCTTAGCATCTTCCTCATCCATCCAAATCTGATGATAAGCAACGAAGCAATCTACGAATGATTGTAGTTCATGCTTGGCACAATTGTCAATCAGGATGTGTATATTTGGCAAAGGGAAGTCGTCTTTCAGACTTGCCCGGTTGAGATCCCGATAATCGACACAGACTCTGACCTTTCCATCTTTCTTCGGTACTGGCACGACGCTAGCTAACCATGTCGAGTATTCCACAACCCTGAGTACTTTGGCGTTGATCTGCTTGGTAACTTCTTCCTTGATTTTCAAGCTCATATCAGTCTTGAATTTTCTGAGCTTTTACTTTACTGGTGGACACATTGGATTGGTTGGCAATTTGTGAGTCACAGTAGATGTACTCACACCAGTCATGTCATCGTACGACCAGGCGAATATGTCCTCATACTCTTTTATAAATTATGTGTACTATTTCTTCTCTGATGGTGATAGGTGGTGTAACGACCCGATCGGTCATTTTGCATTATAGGACCTCGTTCTCCTGAATGAGACTTCCCGTAGTGGCTTTTTATGATTTATGACCTGTAGGGACAGGTGGTTTGGGATTCAGAAGAGTTTAGAGTAGTATAGGAACACTTAGTTCCTCAAGGTTGGCCTTTAAGGCCAAGTTTGACTTCGGTCAACGTTTTGAGTAAACGACCTCGGAATCGAGTTTCTACGATTCCGGTAGCTTCGTACGATGATTTCAGACTTGTGCGTGTGTCCGGAATGGGTTTTGGATGACCCATGAGCGTTTCGGCGCCCAATAGCGAAATAAGAGTTTCCTTAAGTTCAAATTGAGGTTTGGAACGTGTTTTCGTGTTATCGAGGTCCGAACGGAATTCCAAGACCAGGAATAGTTCTGTTATGTCATTTATGACTTGCTTGAAAAATTTGGTATCAATCCAAATAGTATAGGTCGGTTCGGCGCATTGTTAGCGAATTCAAGAACTTAAAGTTAGGGAATTACCCACTAACTTGCTACGAAATCATACAAAAATCATATATTAATGATCCTTAGGTTATGGGTAAGTGTTTCCTTCGAAACTTTCCGGAATCCGAGCATGTGGGCCCGGAGGTATATTTTGGGATTTTTCAAAGTAGATTGAAATAACTACTTAATTAGGCAAATTTCACACTTTTGAGCATAGATTAATTCATGTATATCATATTTGACTAGTTTTGAGTCCTTGGGAGACGAGTTTGGAGTTTCGGGCGCGTTCTTGACCCGGAAAGTAGGCTCGGCACGAGGTGAGTCTCCTTTCTAACCTTGTAAGAGGGAATTTTCCCCATAGGTGAGTTAAATGATTACGTGTTGATGTTGTGGGGACTACATACGTACGCGGTGACGAGGGTCCGTGCGTAGTGACTATTATTGTTATGTCCATGTAGTTAGGCTCCCACCATGCCTTGTGAATTCCCTCCATCTAAATTATATGCTTTATGACTTCATCGTATGCACCTCTATTTAAAGAAAATCATGGAAATTAGTAGTTCAAAGAAATTCTTCATTTAAGAAGAATTCAAGAAACGAGGTTGTGTGTGCATGTGACCGCTTCGCAATTTATATTCCGCGAGCAGAGTGTTGTTTTCCCCAACTCTCATGGGAGCGGGTCGTACGCCACGGCAGGTTGATAGATGCATCTATGGTTCGAGTCGATCGACCCTTCGGCAGTGCATAAATATGGGTATTATGATGGCTCAGGCCGGTTGTACTTATTCCGTTATGCGTTTGCTAAAATGTTAACAATTTCATGAATATTAAATTGATAGATATGTGGGGGAAAACGAGTTAGTAATTGTTTAACTATTTTTCAGCATTTATTTTGATTGCGGCTATCTTTGTTAATTACGGCTTTATATTATCCCCCTATGCCTGCTACCTTTATCATATCCTGTTTAATTATATTGTTGGACCCTAGTAAGTGTCAAGTCGACCTCTCGTCACTACTTCTTCGAGATTAGACTGGATACTCAATGGGTACATATTTGTTTATGTACTCATGTTACACTTCTATACTTAGTTGTACAGGATCTGAGGCTGGTGCATCTGGTTATCAGGCCGGAGCTCGATCTTGAGTGGTAGTTGGACTTGACTTCACGGTGAGCTGCTTCTCTTGGAGGTTCTCAGCAGCACCATGGAGTTCTCTTTTGTGTATTCCTGCCTACTTCTTTTTCACAGTCGGATAGTTTACTACATCTTGTGTATATTCTACTAGTATGCTTGTAGACTCGTGACACTAGTTCCTAGCACACACGTACTAGACATTTTATGATTTCGGGACTGCATGTATATGTTAGTTCAGGACTTTTATGGCTACTTTTGTTTAAGTTGACTAATTATTCATTTCCACTTAATGTTTTTTACTTAAAAGTTTTTGCAAGTATTGGAATGCTTATCAAATAGAAAAATATCACTAGAAATTCAAGTGTTGGCTTGCCTGACCCCTGTGTTGGGCACCATCACGACCTGAGTTAGGATTTTGGGTCGTGACAACATGGTATCAGAGCTCTAGGTTCACGTAGGTCTCACGAGCCACGGGCAAACCCATTAGAGTCTTGCGGATCGGGTCTTTATTTTCTTCAGGAGGCTATAGGGTGTTAGGAAACCTCTCTTTATTCATATTCTATCGTGCAGTTGATGGTATACTAAATCTCACTCTTCTATTCTCTAACAGATGGTGAGGACGCGCGCAGCTGACATTCCAGGCCTGGGAGATCCCGCTACCCCCCTCCTCCCCGGTCGTCCGAGGCCGTGGTAGAGGCCGATGGAGGGAACCGGCCCGAGGTAGGGGACGAGGGAATCCCAGAGCTATCCCATTAGCACCCCCTGAAGATCCGGCAGAGGATCCCATTACTGAGAACCAGGGAGAGGTGCCCCCAGCCGATCCAGCTCCGATGGACTTCATGACTGCACCAGGCTTCCAGGAGGTCATGGGTCGTATGATGGGGTTCATGGACACTATGACTCAGGCTGGTTTATTTCCAGCAGATCCTGCCACATCTCAGGCAGGAGGGGGAGTTCAGACCCCTACTTCCCAAGTCGCAGGACATGCAACAGCAGTATATCAGACCCCGGGTACACTGCCTGTGGGCGGGGCCTAGCCTCTAGCAGCAGCACCTAGCCCAAACCAGCTGTGGACGACGATCCACAGAAGTTATTGGATAGATGGACTAGATTGCGCTCTCCTGTCTTCCGAGGCGAGCAAGGCGAGGATGCCCAGGATTTTATCGACAGGTGCAGGGACAAACTGCACAACATGAGGATATTAGAGTCCCATGGAGTGGATTTCACTACTTTTCAGTTAAAGGGTAGGGCCCGCAGATGGTGGCAGTCTTATATTCTTGGTAGACCGGCAGATTCTCCTCCTATCACTTGGGAGTAGTTCACACAGTTGTTTCTGGACAGGTATATTCCACCCTCTAAGAGGGAAGAGCTGAGATATCAGTTTGAGCAGCTGGAGCAGGGTCTGATGTATGTGACAGACTACGAGGCTAGATTTGCGGAGCTGTCTCGTCATGCACTCATGATACTACCTACTGATGCTGAGAGAGTGCGGAGATTTGTAGCTGGGTTGCATACAGGTATTAGTTCCAACATGGCCCGAGAGGTGGAGATGGGGACTCCGTATCAGCTTGTGGTGGAGATTGCTCGCAGGACCGAGGTTTATCGATCGAGGAGCAGGGAGCAGGGGCAGCAGGATAAGAGAGCCATATTTTCCGTAGATTTTAGAGGTTCCCCAGCTAGGGGCAGAGGTTAGTTTGGTAGGGGTCAGCCAAGCAGGCCCCCATATTTAGCACCCCAACCACCTCCCCGAGGTGTTCCAGCGAGGCCTTATTTCAGCGCCATGCTAGGGCGTTCCTACCGCCCTCCATCTATTCAGAGTTCATCCGGCGGTTATTCTAGTCATCAAGGATCCTCCAGTCCCTATTTCAGTGTTAAGCCAGAGAGTACACATCGCTCTCCGGCTATTCAGGGCTCCTCTTCGGGATAATATGCTATGATACCGTGAGGTTGTTTTGAGTGTGGGGATCCAGGTCACATGAAGAGGTTTTGTCCCAGTCTTCGGGGCAAAGCGGTGCAACAAGGTTATCAGCCTATGGGTCCAGCACCAGTTGTCCAGCCACCTAGAGGTGGAGGACAGGTTGGCAGAGGTCGTCCTAGAGGTGGAGTCCAGTCAGGGGGAGGTCAGTCAGCTCCTGTTCATTATGCCGGGGCTCAGTCATCCGGTGCTCCAGCTAGATTCTATGATATTCCATCCCGATTTGATGCAGTGGCCTCAGATGCCGTGATTACAGGTATTATTCCAGTATGTGGTAGAGAGGCATCAGTGTTATTGGATCCAGGATCCACCTATTCATATGTTTCAGCCTTATTTTCTCATTTCCTGGATGTCCCTTGTGAGTCCTTGGGTTCTTCTATTTATGTGTCCACTCTTGTGGGCGATTCTTTAGTGGTAGATCAGATTTATCGGTCTTATGTGGCTACCTTCTGTGGATTCGAGACCAGAGCGGACCTCCTATTGCTTGACATGGTTGACTTCGAGGTTATTCTAGGCATGGATTGGCTATCTCCCTATCATGTCGTGCTAGATTGCCCTGCCAAGACAGTTACTTTAGCCATGCCAGAGTTGCCTAGGCTGGAGTGGAGAGGTTCCTCAGTTAGTGCAACCAGTCGGGTTATTTCCTTCTTGAAGGCTCGACATATGGTCGAGAAAAGTTGTCTAGCGTATCTTGCTTATGTGCGGGACACCACCGCCGAGTCTCCGATGATTGATTCAGTGCAAGTGGTTCGAGAGATTGTTGATGTATTTCCTTCAGACCTTCCGGGCATGCCTCCGGATCGTGATATTGATTTCTGTATTGATGTAGCTCCAGGCACTCAGCCTATTTCCATTCCCCCATACCGTATGGCTCCGAAAAAGTTGAAGGCGTTGAAAGAGCAGCTTGAGGAGTTGTTTGCTAAGGGGTTTATCAGGCCGAGTGTATCGTCGTGGGGTGCTCCAGTTCTATTTGAGAAGAAGAAGGATGGGTCTATGCGGATGTGTATTGGCTACCTCCAGTTGAACAAGGTCACCATTAAAAACAAGTATCCGTTTCCACGTATCGATGATTTATTTGACCAGTTGCAGGGTGCTCGGGTGTTTTCTAAGATCGACTTGAGATCGGGGTACTACCAGTTAAAGATTCGGGATTCGGATGTTCCGAAGACTGTGTTTCGTACGATATATGGCCATTATGAGTTCCTAGTGATGTCATTTGGTTTGACTAATGCCCCAGCAACATTTATGGACTTGATGAACAGGGTGTTCAGGCCGTATATTTATTCTTTTGTCATTGTCTTTATTGATGACATTGTGATTTACTCACGTAGCATGGGCGAGCAAGAGCAACATTTGAGAGTTGTGCTCCACACTTTGCGAGAATAGTAGCTATATGCTAAGTTCTCCATGTATGAGTTCTGGTTGGATTCCGTGGCATTCTTGGGGCATGTGGTATACGGAGAGGGTATCAAGGTTGATCCTAAGAAGATTGAGGCAGTTTAGAGTTGGTTGCGTCCTACTTCAGCTACAGAGATCAGGAGCTTCTTGGGCCTAGCAGGTTATTATCGTCGATTTGTGGAGGGATTTTCTTCCATTGCTGCCCCACTTACTAGATTGACTCAGAAAAATGCCCTGTTCCGATGGTCCGACGAGTGTGAGGCGAGCTTTCAGAAGCTCAAGACAGCATTGACATTAGCACCAGTTCTAGTATTGCCTTCCGGTTCTGGGATGTATACAGTGTATTTTGACACTTCACGCATTGTCTTGGGTGTGTGTTGATGTAGGAGGGGAGAGATATTGCTTATGTTTCGCGCCAGTTGAAGGTCCATGAGAAGAATTACCCTGTGCACAATTTGGAGTTGGCGGCGATTGTTCATGCTCTTATGATTTTGAGGCACTACTTGTATGGGGTGTCTTGTGAGATTTATACGAACCACCGCATCTTGCAGCACTTGTTCAAGCAAAGGGCTCTTAATTTGAGGCAGCACAGGTGGCTCGAGTTGCTGAAGGATTATGACATCACCATCCTTTATCATCCGGGCAAGACGAATGTGGTAGCAGACGCCTTAAGTAGAAAGGCGGAGAGTATGGGTAGTTTGGCTTATATTACAAAAGAGGACAGACCTTTAGCCTTGGACATTCAGTCCTTGGCTAATCGCCTGGTGAGATTGGACATTTTATAGGTTCGCCGAGTTCTTGCACATGTGGTTGCTTAGTCTTCGTTATTGGGGGAGATCAAGGCCCGACAGTTTGATGATCCGTGCTTAGTAGCGCTACGGGAGGCAGTGGTTCAGGGTGGTGCCAAGGAGGTTACTATGGGTGAGGATGGCGTTTTGAGACTTCAGGGCCGTTTGTGTGTTCCTAATGTTGATGGCTTGAGGGAGAGGATTCTAGAGGAGGCTCACAGTTCATGGTATTCTGTTCACCCTGGTGCCACGAAGATGTATCGTGACTTGTAGCAACATTTCTGGTGGAGGCGGATGAAGAAGGACATAGTGGAGTATGTGTCCAGATGTCTTAATTTCCAGCAGGTCAAGTATGAGCACCAGAAGCCAGGAGGCCTACTTCAGCAGATGCCTATTCCTGAGTAGAAGTGGGAGAGAATCACTATGGTCTTCGTGGTTGGGGTGCCTCAGACTTTGCGGAAGGTTGACGCGGTTTGGGTCATTGTGGATAGGTTGACCAAATCGGCGCATTTCATTCCAGTAGCTACTACTTATACTTTTGAGAGGTTAGCCCAGATCTACATTCGGGAGATAGTCCGGTTGCACGGTGTGCCGTTGTCCATTGTATCAGACCGAGGTCCTCAGTTCACCTCGCACTTCTGGAGAGCATTGCATAGTGATATGGGTACCCAGATAGAACTCAACACATCCTTTCACCCTCAGACTGATGGTAAGTCGGAGCGTATAGTTCAGATATTGGAGGATATGCTCAGGGCATGTGTGATTGACTGCGGAGGCTAGGGGGACCAGTTCTTGCCTTTGGCCGAGTTTGTTTGCAATAACAGTTATCAATCCAGCATCGAGATGGATCCATTTGAGGTTTTGTATGGTCAGCGATGTCGTTCTCCTCTCGGGTGGTTTGAGCCTGGCGAGGCTAAGTTATATGGCACCGACCTGGTGTAGTATGCTTTGGAGAAGGTGAAGTTGATTCGGGAGATGCTCCGCATAGCACAGTCTAGACAGAAGAGTTACGCGGATCAAAAGGCACGTGACGTATCCTTTATGGAGGGAGACAAGGTTCTGTTGAAGGTCTCGCCGATGAAGGGTATTAGGATATTCGAGAAGAAGGGCAAACTGAGCCCAAGGTTTATAGGTCCTTTTGAGGTATTGAGGCGGATCAGAGAGGTTGCTTATGAGCTCCCAGTTTATCAGGAGTTCATCCGCTCTTTCATGTATCCATTCGCCGGAGGTACCACGTCGACTTCTCTCACGTGGTTGATTTCAGCACCATTCCATTGGATGAGAGGTTGGGCTACGAGGAGGAGCCATTTGCCATTATTGACAGACAGGATCGCCAGTTGAGGTCCAAGAGAGTTTCTGCACTAAAGGTCCAGTGGAGGGGCCAACCAGTTGAGGAGGCGACTTGGGAGTCCGAGAAGGACATGCGGAGCAAATATCCACACTTATTCAGCACCTCAAGTATGATTCTAGACCTGTTCGAGAACGAATGTTTGTTTAAAAGGTGGAGAATGTAACGACCCGACCGGCCGTTTTGCGTTATAGGACCCTGTTCCCCTGAATGAGACTTCACGTAGTGGTCTTTTATGATTTATGACCTATGGGGACGGGTGGTTCGGGATTCGGAAGAGTTTAGAGTAGTATAGGAAAACTTAGTTCCTTAAGGTTGGCCTTTTAGGCCAAGTTTGACTTCGGTCAACGTTTTGAGTAAATGACCTCCGAATCGAGTTTCAACAGTTCCGATAGCTTCGTATGATGATTTTGGACTTGTGCGTGTGTCCGAAATGTATTTTGGATGACCCAGGAGCGTTTCGGCGCCCAATAGCAAAATAAGAGTTTCCTTAAGTTCAAATTGAGGTCTGGAACGTGTTTTCGTGTTATCGAGGTCCGAACGGAATTCCGAGACCGGGAATAGTTCTGTTATATCAGTTATGAATTGCTTGCAAAAGTTGGTATCAATTCGAGTAGTATAGGTCGGTTCGGCACAATATTAGCGAATTCAAGAACTTAAAGTTCTTAACTTTGATCCTAGGGGTTTTGAGGTGTGATTTTGAGATTTATTGTTGTTTTGGGTGTTTTGAAGGCTCGAGCAAGTCCGTATTATGATTTGGGACTTGTTGGTATATTTAAACGGGGGCTCGGGTAGGCCCAAGTGCCGCTCGGGCACCATACGAGGCTAAAAACCAGCAACTATAAATGCTGGTACCAGATCTGGTGTAACCGCACCTACGGTTGACCAGTCGCAGGTGTGAGACCGCTCCTGCGGTCCAGGCCTCGCAGGTATGGCCCCAGGTGAGGCTGACATTTCTCGCAGGTGCGGACCATATTCCGGAGGAGCGGAGCCGCAGGTGCGAGCTCCTCTCCGCAGATGCGAGCCCAGGCCCTCTTGTCCAATTCCGCAGGTGCGAGACCCTTCTCGCAGATGCGAGACCGCAGATGCGGTCCTTGAGCCGCAAGTGTAAAATCCCTGTAGGCAGAGAGGTCTTTTAAAATACGGGAAACCTCCATTTTTTAACATTACACCTTCTTCCTTGGGAGATTTTGAGCATGCAAAAGAGTCCAACGACTTAGCTGCTAAGAGGTAAGTAATTTCCACCCTAATCTTGATTTAATACATGAATTCCTAAGTAGATTAACACCCTAATTAGTGTAAATCAAAGGTTAGAGGAAAACCCTAGGGCTTTATGAAATTTTAGGGAATTACCCACTAACTAGCTACGAAATCATAAAAAAATCATATATTATTTGATCCTTAGGTTTTGGGTAAGTGTTTCCTTCGAAAATTTCCGGAATCCGAGCATGTGGGCCCGGGGGTGTATTTTGGGATTTTTCAAAGTAGATTGAAATAACTACTTAATTAGCAAAATTTCATACTTTTGAGCATAGATTAATTCATGTATATCATATTTGACTAGTTTCGAGTCCTTGGGAGACGAGTTTGGAGTTTCGGGCTTGTTCTTGACCCGGAAAGTAGGCTCGGCACGAGGTGAGTCACTTTTCTAACCTTGTAAGAGGGAATTTTTCCCATAGGTGAGTTAAATGATTACTTGTTAATGTTTTGGGGACTACGTACGTACGCGGTGACGAGGGTCTGTGCGTAGTGACTATTATTGTTATGTCCGGGTAGTTAGGCTCCCACCATTGTAAAGACCCGTAAAACTTTTCTTGTTTAAAATAATGCCCGAATAAATCCCCGAGTTGTTATAACTGTAGAAATTCTTAAAACAGGCCTTGATTGTGTAAAAGTACCGCGGAATTCGAAAGATAAAATTTTCCAGAAATTGTGTTGTTATGCGACGCACTATGCGATCGCATAACGTGTATGCGGACCGCATAAAGGTCGCATACTTGGGCAGACTTCATCCCAAATTAAGGACAACTATGCGGTCCAGAATGCGATCGCATTCTGGTTATGCGGACCGCATAGTTGTCGCATTCTTGCCCATTGGTTTTTGGTGAGGGAGGTTATGCGACGCACTATGCGATCGCATAACGGGTATGCGGACCGCATAGTGGTCGCATACCTGCTCAGTGTGTTTTTAATTTTGGCCCATCTTGAGGGCCATTTTGCGACCAGTCTGCGGACTGCATGTCAGGAATGCGATCGCATTCCTAACCGCATTCCGTGTCGGGGCTCCTAAATTCTAATTTTAAAACCCGAACCCCCGTTAAATAAAACACCCCTCCCCTTCATTTTTAACCATTTTCTGACTAAGAATAGAGAGAGAAAAAGAGATTTCTTGAGAGAAAGGGGTTCCAACATCATCCATTTGGTTTTTCACAATCACTCAAGCCCGGGAATTTTCGAGTCATTATTTTCTTCACATAAAGAGGTAAGTCCCCACCCCATTTCCCTTAAATTTACAGACTTTGGTTAATAAGTAGAACTCCTCTAAAGGAGTTCTTGAAGATAAAAGAGACGAACCTTGCATGCATGTCCATTAATTATCGCAATCTAGTAAAAGGAAGTGGGTTAGGGTTAATATTCACAAATAAGGGGTTAAAAATCTAAGGGGTCATATAGCATTCGATAAAATGCCTAAGCGAGTTTAAATTGTGTTCATGATTCCCAATTCTAAGATGAATATGTTGCATAATGAATTAGATAGACGTTGCTTGACGGTCCGGTGATTTGTGATAGAAATTAAAAAGGGAAAATTCGACACAAGGTATGTATGGCTAATTTTAACCCTTGTAGAATCTTCTTGTTGGTGTTCGAGCATATGGTATGTGTACTTTGTTTGAGATTATGTGAATTGATTGTTCTAATGTGTTGAGATGTAAGATTCTATTCTCTGATTGTCCTAGCTGATTTCCATACCACCGTGCTATGTGAGGTTGTGAAAATGGTGATTCCTTTTGCTTACTCTATCACGTGCAAAACTCGTTAACTGTTGAATACCTCGGTATGAAAGGATGTACTACCAAACGAAGGAAATTATAACGAATCCAAATGTTGAATGTTTCTAGGTGCTAAATGTTGTGTAGTGAATAATGAAAAGGAAACGTGGATAACTAATTGAGCTTTATGTTGATGGCATACTGTATATGACTCCTTGTTGGATAAAGAGTTCTGTGGCTGTGATTTCATATGGTTATTTGGTTGTTACGAATGAATATCCTTGATGATGAGAATCTTTGTGATTGAATTGTTGGTTGATGTTGCTATTAAATGCGTTGTTGAACGTATCAAAGGGCCAAAGGCTGTGTAACGAATGATGAATGTAAATATGGACTGATTTTATTGAGTTAAATGATTGTGGCAACACCATATATGAATTACTGATTGGTAATGATCATTGTGCCTTGACTTCACATAGTTGTTGGTTGATATGAACTTATGTTCTTCATGATGAAGATCCTTGTGATTTAAATTGGTGGTGATTGTTGATTGTCCGGTGGGATCGAGTTGCACACCGCAACACGGAGTAATAAGGGTGGACGAGGTAATAAGGATGGAATGTGATCATTATCACTATTGAAATGAAAATCTATGAAACTCTCGAATATGGAGGTGTTAAAAAAGAAAAGGGGAATATGTGAAACTCTTGATTTTGGGTATTTCGATTTCTGTGCAATGCTTGTTGGATTCTATTAACTGTCTCTATCTGTGTACTGCTTGATTGTACTTGGGGTAACGTTTGTTCATACATACTAGTACTAACGTCCATTTTGTCGGGGGCGCTACATATTTTATATGGATGTAGGTGGTTCCATAGCAGGTAGTTCAGCCCGCCGTTAGTGGTACCTCATCTTCATCTCTGCAGCAGTTGTGGTGAACCCTCTTCTCCTCGGGGCCGTGTGTGGATCATACCACCTTCTTTATTTTATGTTGTAAAGGTATAGCTGAGGCCTTGTTACCGGCAAGTTATGTAAAATCCCTAGTATTCGTAGAGGCTCCGTAGACATGATGAGGGTGTATATATGTATTTTTGGGTAGTAACTGTACGTACTCGGAAATCGTGGTTCATGTTAGGAACTTATGTTTGTTTCTTGTATGTTTGGATATCAATCGTTGAAATGCTAAAAGATGAAACAAATGGAAATATGTTGTAAAATGTACTTTGAAACTAAAATCGGCTAACTCACACGAAATAATGTATGTTATGAACGCGGAGTAATACGTTGGGTAGGAAAGGCAATCCAGATCCGCTTGACTGGGTTCACCCGGTTAGGCACCGGTCTCGTCCCTCGATTTTGGGGCGTGACAACCATACCTTGTGAATTCCCTCCATCTGAATTATATGCTTTATGACTTCATCGTATGCACATCTATTTCAAGAAAATCATGGAAATTAGTACTTCAAAGAAATTGTTCATTTAAGAAGAATTCAAGAAAAGAGGTTGTGTGTGCATGTGACCGCTTCGCAATTTATATTCCGCGAGTGAAGTGTTTTTTCCCCCACTCTCATGGGAGCGGGACGTACGCCATGGCAGGTTAATAGATGCATCTATGGTTCGAGTCGATCGACCCTTTGGCAGTGCATAGATATGGCTATTATGATGGCTCAAGCTGGTTGTCCTTATTTTGTTATGCGTTTGCTAAATTGTTAACGATTTCATGAATATTAAATTGATAGATATGCGGCCGAAAATGAGTTAGTAATTGTTTAACTGTTTTTTAGCATTTATTTGAATTGCGGCTATCTTTGTTCATTACGGCTTTATTATCCCCCTATACCTGCTACCTTTATCATATCCTGTTTAATTATATTGTTGGACCCTAGTAAGTGTCAAGTCGACCTCTCGTCACTACTTCTTCGAGATTAGACTGGATACTCATTGGGTACATATTTGTTTATGTACTCATGCTACGCTTCTGTACTTAATTGTACAGGTTCTGAGGCTGGTGCATCTTGTTATCAGGACGGAGCTCGATCTTGAGTGGTAGTTGGACTTGACTTCACGGTGAGCTGCTTCTCTTGGCAGTTCTCAGCAGCACCATGGAGTTCTCTTTTGTGTATTCCTGCCTACTTTTTTCAGACAGTCGGACAGTTTACTACATCTTTTGTACATTCTACTAGTATGTCTGTAGACTCGTGACACTAGTTCCGGGCACACACGTAGTAGACATTTTATGTTTTCGGGACTGTATGTATATGTTAGTTCAGGACTTTTATGGCTACTTTTGTCTAAGTTGGCTAATTATTCATTTCCACTTAATGTTTTTAACTTAAAAATTTTGGCAAGTATTGGAATGTTTATCAAATAGAGAAATATCACTATAAATTCAAGTGTTGGCTTGCCTGACCCCTGTGTTGGGCGCCATCGCGACCTGAGTTAGGATTTCGGGTCGTGACAGGTGGATGTTGATTCGTGTTTCTTTGACGTTTTCTGAATCCCAAGTTGACGACTTCGGTCTCGTCCAGGTTGGACTTAAGTCTGTTCTCAAAATTCTCGACTTCCTTGATAATCTCGTCAGGTATGTCATCTTCCTCTGAATCCATGTCCGTTTGTTGCGTTGTCTCGTTGCATGTCACAGTCATCGGTTCATCGAGACAAGTAATAGTAATGTTGTATAGGTAAAGTAGAAAAATGATAGCAATAAATATTGATTCATAAGAAAATTAAAATGCTTTTGATAAATTGAATAATTGTTTTGAACATTGAAGATCTTATTGCAGGAATAAAAATGCGAAAAGAAAATCATTTGGTAAAGAAAATAGTGAGTAATGCTTGTTTTAGCCTTGCTACCCCGAGGCTCATCGGGTTTTGGTTGTCCTGATAGTCCAATTCTTGAGGTATGCTACTCTACTCACAACCTTTATGGAAGGGACTTCCTCCCCCTCCTCCTCGAGAATAACACAACAGTCCATGTCATCATCTTCTAGGAATAAGTTCCTCAGTGCGGCAAGTGCTTCCTCTTCGTCTGTCCCATAAATAATGCCAGCTTGCTGAAAAATCTGCTCCAGATGTGGTATTAGCTACTCCAAAGGGTAATAAGGACCGCGCCAAGGTGGCGACCAACTATTGAATTCTTCCCAGGTGTACTCATATCCCAAACCGAAAGTGGTGACGTGCTTCTTGAGTTTGATAGATTTGGAGATCCCTTGGAGGTTCTTGCCGAGCCCTTTGCCAGGCTCGTACGCACTCCAGTTTAGTATACTCTCGTTTTTTCTATCCCACCATTTGTCTTTGTCGATAGCATTGACCCGTTTGATGTGGTGGTAAGTTTCTCTGCCCAGCTTCTTTCTTCCCTCGATTGCCGGAACAGTCTGGTGGCTGTAAATAGGGTTGCTACCATCGCCATGAATAATCACCTCCTGGTGGTTCCATTCAAACTTCACTGCCTGGTGTAGCGTTGATGCTACGGCCCCAGCAGCATGGATCCATGGTCGTCCTAATAGCAAGTTGTAGGACGCTGGTACATCTATCACTTGGAAGTCCACCTCGAACCAAGTTGGTCCCATCTGCAGGCATAGACTTATCTCACCAATGGTGGACCTTTGAGAATCATTGAAAGCTTTCACATTGATTGCTCCATCCTTTATCTCATGCAGCCCTTTACCCAGCTTCTTAAGTGTTATCAGCGGGCAGATGTTAAGACTGGATCCTCCATCGATCAGGATTCTGGTGATGAAATAATCTTCGCATTGCACGGTGATGTGCAGTGCTTTGTTATGCCCCAGCCCTTCAGGTGGCAGCGTCTTCATGAAAAGTGATCTTACGGCTTTCCAACACTTGGCCTACCATATTGGCCATTTCCCCGCTGGTGATATTGTTCGGCACATATGCTTCGTTCAACACCTTCAACAACGCACTCCTATGCGTCTCAAAATTCTGCAGCAAAGAGAGAATGGATATTTGTGCTGGCATCTTGTTCAACTGGTCAATGACCGAGTATTCCTTGGCATGTACTTTCCTCTAAAGGTCGTCCGGACCTGTCTCAATAAAGGGATGCCAATTGGAAGCCTGCTTGCTTGATTCGGCCAGATGTTCAGGGGTATAGACTCTACCAGTTCTTGTCATACCCTATGCTGCAACAGCTTCTTCAGTCTTGACCTTGCCCTTCCTTCTCGCCTCGGCCGTATAGTCCCAGGGTACAGCATTTGTATAGAAGGGCGGCGTGGTTGACATCGCCACTAGGATCGGTGCGGCTATCTTTACTTCGAATGGAACATGTACCTTGGGTGGCAAGACTGCAACCTCAAATGGTGCGGGTGCATTTCCCGGAGACACGAATTCAAGCTCAATTGGTACCGCTGCTTCAAACTCAAGAGGTATAGACATATTTACTTCAGCATCCTCAAACGGTTGAATCTGGACTATGATCGAATTGAGAGTGATTGCCGGTTTCTTTGGGCCATCACCTTCTACAATCAACCCGATCGATCCCTCGGGATCCCAGTCATCTTCTATTTTAATCATGTGGATACCTCCATCCTTATGGTCTGTAAGAGGATTGGTGCGGACGTTTGGAGCGGGTTCCTTTGCCACAATGATTTTGTTATCAATTAGAGAATGTATCTTGTCTTTGAAAGAGAGGCATTCATCGATGGTGTGTCCTTTCATGTCGGAGTGGTATGCGCAAGATTTGTTTGGGTTAACCCACTGAGAAGGATTCTGAAGGGTTGCAGCAAGGATGGGTGTGACATAACAAGCAGCCTTTAGCTTCTCATATAGCTAGTCGATAGGTTTGGCGATGGCGGTATATTATTTTGGAGGCTTGCGATCGAAATTAGGTCGAGGTCTAGGGAAGTTTTGGCGTGCAGGGGGTTATTGATAATGGGATGGTTGAGGTTTGTAAGTGTGGTAGACAAGAGCGGGTTGGGAGTATCTGGGTGAAGCAGGTTGATATGTAGGTGGCGGAGGTGATTGATAAATTGGCGGTGGAGCTTGGTTTGAGGGTGAAGGTGCTTTGTAATTTGGGGTTGGTTGATATGTGAATGGAGGTGTTGGGTACGTTTGGTATTTGAGTGGGGATTTGGTTCTTTATGCAACCATCATGGCTCCCACGTCCCTTTTCTTGGACACATCACCGGACTGTAAAACCTTATTCGTTGCTTGCAAGGCTTCAAAATTTGTGACCATGCCACTTTTAATACCTTCTTCAATCCTTTCACCCAATTTGATAATGTCGGAGAACTTGTGGTTCTCAATCATCATCAATCGTTCATAGTATTGCGGGTCTTGAGCCCGGACAAAGAACTTGTTCATCTGCTCCTCCTCTAAGATGGGTCTGACTTTAGCAGCTTCGGACCTCCAATGAGTAGCATACTCGCGAAATGTCTCTGCGGGCTTCTTCTTCAAATTCTGGATGTAGAACACGTCTGGTGCGTTCTCTGTATTAGATTTGAACCTCTCCATGAAGTCAGATGCCATGTTTACCCAGTTCGACCACTTCTTGGGATCTTGGCTGATGTACCACGATAATAAATCTCTTTTCAAGCTCTTCATGAACAGCTTCATGTGGATCCTTTCATTTTTCCCTACTCCAACCAGCTTGTCACAATAGGTCCTCAGATGGACCCTTAGATCACCTGTACCATCAAACATTTCGAACTTAGGAGGTTTGTACCCCTCAGGCAGTTCGACATCGGGATGTATGCAGAGGTCCTCATAGTTCAGTCCTTCGACTCCCTTGATTCCCTCAACGCCTTGAACCCGGATGATCAGCTTCTTCAGTTCCTCGGCCATGTTCCGAATAAGCAGATCCTTTTCCTCAGACTCTGGTGTGTATAGGATAGGTGGAGTGGAGTGTGGCACGGTCTCCACGTAGATAGAATTGTTATGGTGGCCTGGTGCATGGGTGTAGATATGGTCGTTTGTGGAGTTCTGAGGTTCTGGGATAAGTAGTGGAGTGTTATTTGGGGTATGGCAGGTATTGCATTGCGTTGGGAGAGTTTTGTTTTTTGGTGGAGTGGCATGATGGTGAGGCACGGGATGATTCTGCTGTCTTGGGATATTTTGTGAAGGTGTAGGATTTTGAACGTTGGGGAGGGTGACGTCTGGGATGTTGAGGGAAAATGACAGGTTTGCCAGATTTCGAACCTGATCAAGCTCTTCTTGGAAGTTCAATAAATTTTTCTCAAGCTGTGACATATTCTCGTTAGGAACCCGAATACCCTGGCCATCAGTGGCCTCTACCCGTTCAACCGTATTCTCCTTCCTGATATTGCTTGAATCTTCTATTTTATTCTTGCCTTTGTTCTTTCCTTTAGGAGGACTAGGAGGAGGAGTGGGTGGAGGGATCTTGGATCCTGTGAGATAGGATGATGATGCCAGAGTGCACGAACTAACCTTTGGGGAGGGGAATAATAAAAGAAGGAAAACAAAAACAAAAACAAAAACAAAAGGTAGCCAAGTCAGTGAGGATTATGAAAAGTATTGCAATATTTAAACACATAGTGTGGGAATGTAAAGCGCGTCCTAATTCGGGAACCTCTTTGTGCCTGAGGTAGGCCTAGCGACAAATTGGTTTGGAGAATTCAAGATGCTAAATGCCTCATTTTATTGATAAGAAATAGACGAATCCCAAACAACGCTAAATAAACAAGAAATATAGTTTACAAATGGTCGTTGGCCTCATTACATCAATAAAGCAAAAGAAAGACATTCCTATCTACTTGGTCCCAGAAGGACCTTCCCCAGACTTGGCATCTTTGGCTCCCTCGAAAAACTCCCCCAGCTCGCGGAGTCCCAGCAATAGGTATGCTCTGGCTAGATGTCCACCTTCTGTCCCTTTAGCCTTTTGGCAGTCTTCAACCTTTTTGAGAAATGTTCCCTCTAGCTCGATTATGCCTCGTTCTAAGTATCCTAGCCTCTTGTTGGTATTGATGGCCATGTCTTTCCATTCCTCGATCAGCTTCTTGTTGGACTCATGTATTTCTCGGTGCTCACTTTAGCATTCACGGATCCTTTTGCGCAACTGGTTGTATTTGACTTGCGCCTCGGCCTTTTCATCTATAATCCTGTGGCCTTGAACGAATCCTGGCTTGCCCAGACCATCCCAATTGTCTTCCAACCAACCTGAATAGAAAGGGGTGCAACCAACGTGGTATCGGTCTGGCTCAATGGTGTCTTTCTCCATCACAATCTAACAGTGCCACACGTGCTGGGCTTGGCACTTGTGAGGACTATCATCATTTTGGAAGTCTGCTCGAAGATGATTCATCTTGTCGACCCTGGGTATAACTTGCTTCATACCTGCTTGTCTTATAACTCGTAGAGGGACGTAAGGGTATGTTCCTCTCATGCCAATTAGTGTCAGGAATGGTGCATCTCTGGACCGGGCAATGAACTCTTTTGTTGGAAACCACTCGAACATCCATTGAACTGGTTCTTCAGTTAGATTATCAAAGAGCTCAACCCATCCTTTGGCATTCTCAGGCTGAGCGAACATGTCGGGAATGTAAGTCATTCGCTTTGGATGATGGAAAGAGATGTGGTTATTCCACGCCCTTCGCTGAAACTCTTGTCGATACTGGCCCTTTTGTAGATGTTCTAAGAGCCAAAGCTGAAGTAGTAGATTGCAGCCTTCGAAGTGTCTCGCTCCTTGTTGACACTTTTCTAAGGCTCAGTATATGTCCGCAATAATTGTGGGCATAATGTTGAATGTCTGCCCGCCAATCCCCTCGAGTAGGGTTTTGGTTACCATAGCCAGCCTAGTATGGATCCTTTATTTCTTCATTGGAAACATGATTAGACCCAGGAAGCAAAGCATGAAGACAAATACCCTGCGATGGATGTGTCCCAAGGATGTGATGGCAAACTCATCATGGTGGGTACGGTATGATTTGTTGTGACCGTACCTCTCATATAGGTAGTCAAAAGGGATGTATGATTCTTTTAGGCATACCAATTCGGCATTCTTCTTTAGACCCATCATTTTTAAGAAACCCTTGCCAGTGCGGTTCTCAAGCATTAGCAAACCCGGGGTTTCCCAAACTAGATCGGCCAGTCCTCCTATCTCTTCTAGAAAAGGTGTCATTTCAATGTCCCCGAAGCGGAACACGGCCCTTTCAAAATCCCCAAACAAGGTGGCAGCTTCTATTATCATGTTGTTAGGTCGGACCTCCAGGAGAGATGGTAGATTACCCAGATATTTTCTGACGAGGGTTTTGTCGCTAGAATGTAAGTCCTCCCGCCAGTTTAGCAATTTCGGGTGGATGTTGGTGACCATGCCGAATCTGGGGACTTCGTGCCTCATATTTCTGCAAGGCAAACAAGGTTAGTCCCTTACCCCCACCAGACTCGACTATTTAACATCAACAATTAGCATGAAGCATTTAATTCTCCAAATAAATGCATAGAACATGATGAGGTCCATTTGGGTTTATGGAAACCCAGTGGACTTTTGGACAAGGCTATCTTAAAGGCTATTGTGGGGACAACACGTTAGCCTGTCTAGGTTTGACCATGATTCATGAGGCAGTATAACGAAGTAAGGTTCCTATGGGGTTTTAGACTGGTACCCTTGAGTGGACAACTCAAGGAGGAAAGGCACGGAACCGTCGACTGCATCGTTGATCGACTAGTTTTACCGCAAATAAGCCTTTCCAAATTTAGGGGGTAGTGATATAGGAAGGGCGCAACCACTCATCAAGCGTTGCTATAGTATTTCGTTTGGCACGAGTGGAATAGGATGTTGAGCATGTTTATGCAATAATAAATAAGCATTAAAAGCATGTTGTCATGTATTTGCACGTTAAGAAAGTGGTAAATACAATAGAAATGATTTAAAACAGTTACAAAGGGAAACAAAGAAACATGTCAGTTTTGTTTTTGGGAAAGAGTAAATGCTTGAAAGAGATAAACAATTAATTGCACATAAAAGCGGAAAAGGAAAGGGTGCAAATATCAAACAAAGTAAAGGTACAAATTCACAAGGTATTTGAAATGGTAAAAGCCTAAGAATCCCCAGCGAAGTCGCCATGCTGTCACGCCCCTTTTTTATCATGAAATCGGGTTTATGACATTGGTTGAGACAACTCGTTCCTTTTGGAAAGGGGTTTGTATTTTTTGAAGAGTCGCCACCTAACGATTTTGAGAAGCGTTATAAGGGCTTAAAATTGTCCAAAGGGGAAGGTGTTAGGCACCCCTCAGGATCCACAAGTGTGGTTCCCGACCAAACAACTTTTTGTGAATTTGTATAATTTAGAAAATAAACAAGTAGGGCTCAAATATAGGGGATTTAAGTCTAAGTACAAATATTTGAAAACAGTTAAGCCAGATTTTTGAAAGGGATCACAATCTAAGCAAGCTTATGGAAGTACAGGGGTATCCTAGGTTTATTTACAATATGGATCACATCAATGCAATACCCGGTATGACACTCCTCAAAGAGGGGCTACACGTGGTATTAGTGCACCGGTCATCATATCCATATCTACCCTTTCCCACCTCGTGAAGGTAACTAAAGCGAGGATTGGTCTCGACCCATATCGCATGTTGTTACCCATCACTTTCCTAGCAGTCCCGGAGGAATTTAGGACTCATATCCTATAAATGGGGGTTCTAGGCAGACCCTTAAGTTTAAAGGTACAATACTAGAGGAATCAGAAGAGATTAGAGAAACCCTAAACTCGAGCTTTTCTCTCTAGCGTTTTGTTCTTCTTAATTTTGGCAGCCATGGCTGCTTCAATCTCTCCCCAACCTTTGGTTGTGGGAGAGATAAGTCAAAACACAACTGAAGCTATAACAAATATTAATCAAAAACAGTCATACGCAGCACAAGTTCAACCAAAACAATCGGTCGCATCCAACCTTGACTTGATTCCAGTAACTATCGTGCATGGTGAACCAACAGTAGAATTCTCAATGGAAGAGATTAATCAATTCACAAGAGAGGAAGGTTTGCATCAAGCTGTTATAATGAAGTTTTCATACGGTAAACCTGATTTACAGGAGTTTAGAAAAGTTTTTTCGTCGCAATTCGATATTCAAGGTCGTTGTAACATAGGACTGATGGAATTTCGCCATGTGTTAATCAGATTTGATCTTTATAACGATTATGTTCAGTTTTTATCAAGATCAACTGGTTATGTTAATGCAAACGGCGATGCGTTCTTTTTTAGAACATTCCCATGGACGTTAGGATTCATGCCGAACGAGGAAACGTCTATGGCAGTCGTATGGATATCCTTTTCAGGTTTGCTGCCTAACTTCTTCGCTAAGAGGTCGTTACTGTCTATCGCTTCAGCTGTTGGTAAAGCGCTTGATGTGGACAAGGCGACGCAAGAAAGAACACGACCTAGTGCGCCTAGGGTCAAAGTAATTCTTGATCTGTTGGAAAATCATCCTAAGAAGGTAAAGATTTTGATGGTCGACAAAGTTACAGGTAAAACAATCGTGCATTATCAGGAAGTTGTGTATGACAATCTTCCAAAATATTGTACATATTGCAAGCATCAAGGACATGACGATAAAGCGTGTCGATTGTTGAAAGAACAAGGTGTGGAGGAGATAACAAAAACAGGTGCAACAGTGGAGAGTGATCTGCCAGTTATAGATGTATCGATGACTGAACAGTTGCAAGGCAATGCTAGGGATTATCTAAATTCAAAGAGAGCTGGACAAAGAGGTAAGACTGATGCAGCGACAGATGGAGAATTGATAGGTGGAGCAGAAAAAAACAGATTGGTCGAGCAGCAGAGTTTATAGCTTAATCGAGCAACAGATGCTACTGGTGATCGAGCAACAGATACTACTGTTGAAAAAATAGCAGCTGGACATTTATGTGTGAAAGCTAATACAAAGGGAACTGGGAAAATCCATGAAACTTTGGCTACTGTTGATGCAATTCCAATTGAAACTGGGCAAATTTTTTAGAAGATTTCGGATGGGGTTAAGGTTGATCACATTGAGAGGAAAAGATTTAATTGTGAATTGGTTGGGACTAAGGCTGGACAAAAGGGAGATGGTGAAGGGGTACACACTGGTAATCGACAATATGTGCAAGGGGTTGAATTAGCTACTGGTAATAGGAAACAAGATATAGTAGTAGATGCATCAGATCATGTGAGACTCAAATGTCCAGTTGATATACCTGCTAACACAGTGTTTGCACGAGTGTATGGTTTGGCAGATGGAGATCGACTATCAGCTGGTATTGAGAAAATCTTACAAGCTCCATGTGATGGTGCAGTACCTGGAAAACAGTCAAATATTGTGGTGTCAAACGTGGATAGTGCAGAACCTACTGTTCCATTGAATGTTGATCGACTTGTCGCTGCGATTTCAACTGATGTCACTGGGATTATTGGTATGAACGAGGTTAAGGGGCTTGATCGAAATGCATCAGTGGTTTATGGAAAAGGGCAGAATATGATGCAAGAATTACCTCCTACTAAGGGTGCAGCTGCTACAGCTTCTAAGGATGGGAAAAATCCTAATGAAATTGTGTAGAATAATGGTTGAACTGCTACTGGGGTGGTTAAACCTACTACTGCAGATGCTGATTTAATTGGACAATCATCAGGTCATATAGCAGATCTTCAAATATTGGACCAGTCAAAAGAAAGAGATTGGACAGTGGTAAATCATACACAGTCCTCGCATAACAAAAAAAATGTTTCAGCTCACAAAACTCGGACCAGTGCAACAAAAAATGTTAATGTTTCTAACACTTTTGATGCCTTGATGAATGAACAAGGTATGGAAGATGTTGTGAAGGGAGGGCAGCAGGCTCATCATAAATCGATTACAAAATCTAGGCAATCTCCAGCCACAAGAAAGCAGCAGCAACATTCATTTATTTCCAGTAGTTGCAAACAGTATGCAACCCCAACAGCTGTAGCACCTGTTGAATCTGTAGAAAAATCATCAATTCCTAACAAACATGAAGGGACGACTGTACAGCAGAATCTGATGCACGAAACTGTGTTGGATGATATTGCGACGACCATGCAACAATGTGAAGGCGAGGCAGCTTCAAAGTCTCAGATGCAAAAATCTCCAAGATGTCCAGAGGTCGTGGATGATGTTGGTACACTAAATGGTTTGGACGCTGCTGGTGCATCAAAGAGAGCTGGAGATCGAGCTGCTGCTGGGGGTTTTAAAACTAATGCAACAGGCGCTGGGCAGCTTGATCGAGCATTTGTTGAAACAGTGGAGAAATCTCCAGCTAGTGTTGAAGGCTTTGGGCAAACTCCTAATGTGGAGGATGTTGGACAGAGATTGCAGCAACTTGAATGTGAGGCAGCCTCAAAAACCAGTAATTCAAATACACCATCAGTGCAAAACATAACCAGCTCTCAAAAAATTTAGTTTCCAGTCCAGAGATAGAACAAATCATCAAAGATGCCCAAAATGCGATGATGGTGCACTTTGAGGTACCATCACAATCGTTGGAATCGTTTGGGGAGCATGGAGGACACACTGGACAGTTGGTGATGTGCACTGGAAACGACAACGAAATTATCAAAGCATATAGAGAGTTGGCAATTAAATCTAAACTTTGGGGCGAAGATGATGAAGACTGGGGTGTTGATTTTGCGGCGGACTCGACTGATGAAGGGGAACAATGCAGTGGAAACGAGGATATGCTTTCAGTTGGCTCGCCTTTGCCAAAAATTGGCAGCACCTCCAAGTTGAACTCAGGAAGCAAAGTAAACCAAAATGTGCCAGATTTCAATCTTAAAATGAGGCAGCAACAGAGTCAAATGATAGCTGGTGCCACTTGTGTAAATGAGCAGCAAAAACAGAGTTCTCCAGTGATCAGTGTGTCTTTGAGCACTGGTCGTGAAGAATCAAATATTAGGAGACTACCTATGAGGGCGGCCAAGCAAAATAAAGGTGGCCCAACCACATCTACGAGATCCAACCAGTCAAAGAAGAAGCCATGAAGCGACCGTCTATGATATTTATTAGTCTAGTTTTAGTATTTATATTTGTTTCTAGTGTTACATATTGTTATATCATTATTGGGCCTCATAAGCTCAATTATGGTAATAGGCAGTATGTAATTTCATATTTTATCATCCTACCTCTAGTAGGACAACATAGACTTTGTTTTTTATTTTTTATTATTATAAATAAAACACTACTAGGCTCACAGCCTAGTAGTATAATTTAATTTTAAAAAAAATAAAGGTAAAATACTAAGGCGACACATAATAAACAGATAGGACTTCAATTAAGGGGGAGCATGGAAGACAAATAATAGGGCTCAAGGATACCTCCACACATAGTACACATAAACAACATGTCTCATACACAATTAAGGTCTAAATTAAGGTCCTAATCATGGTGTCTAAGTGATAATAGCAAAGTCAGATTTATTACATAACATCAGAGAGGAAGTCCTAATCATGCTTGCCAACTGATATTTACATGTTGACAGTTTAAACATAATCACGGAGACAGTTCTGGTTCTATTTTCTAAGATGATTGCCTAAGGCTTGCCTAGGCGTAAAATAATATGCAACAGTTATTCCGATTTGTTAATGATTCTAGGTTGTTGTAGCTAGTAGCATGCAATTCTGGGTGTTGTAGATGTTCAGGGACTCATTACCAGTTTATTTAGATCAGGAGGACTGTTTTAGATATCTGTGTTTATACTAAGTGTAGTTAGATGAGTACGATCCTATAGCATGATGTCTAATGTAGCATGATGCATAATAACTTAAACAGGATTTCTAAATGCACATAGAATCACAGCATCATGCAAAGTTTCAGGAATAAGGTAGGTGATAGTTTTAATATTGTTTACCTAGAAACAAGATCTCTAAGTGCGTAGGCATGGTGAGACATGATCGCAGTTAATTTTATCCTAGGACAGGACTTCTAATGAAGTTTCAGAACATGTTTACATGGACAAAATCACGTAACAGCAGTTTATTTAGTTGTCATTATTTACCCTACAGGCAAGATTTCTAAGCGTAGCTGAGATGATGAATACAATACGCATAAATCCTAAGTAGCATGATATCTAATGCATGGCATACTTGACATGTTATACCTAAACATGGTTGCTATTGCGCAAAGAGGAAAGTAAACCTAGGAGTCATGATTTGTACCCTTCATTACACAACAACATGCATATTACCCACCCCTTTTTCACTATCTAGCCCCAGAGTCATTTACAAATAAATATTACAGGCCATTGAATAGGAATTACATAACTAAAAATAAGAAAACAAGAATTTAACTATAGAGAGCCTTCATAATAGGCCCAAGTCTCCAGGTACTCAATGCCAAGTATAATTTCATCACCTTTCTCATAATCCGGGTGTGTCAGAGTTCCCTAAGGACCTCAAGGGATCCCGGGCAGTGCTCACACCCAGATTTCATGGCCAAGATAGAGTAAGTGCAGTGTGGAAAGGCTAGCTCTTGTGTGTCAAATTTCAGAGGGAGCTCAAGGGTCCCAAGTCAATGCTCACACAAAAGGGGCAGAACCTAAGGGGTCTAAGAATATAGTGAGAGTGCTTGACATAGTTTTTACGAGTTTAAGTAAGAAAACAGTTTTGAAACAATTTTGGAAAAAAGAGAGACTTAGTGAAAATATTTTTTCATAACAAAGGTTTAAATGATGAAAAACATTTAGGAAGAACACCATTCTCAAAACAAGTCCAGCATCACACAACAGGACTAATAGTCCAACAATCACAAGCAGGGGTATGGGACTTGAGGGACAAATACAGAGCAAGTAGGGGCAAGCATGTAGCAGGCAGAAACATGTATGAGCACACATTCAGAAACTCCTAAGGGTTTAGAAGATCAGGGGTACAGTAAAGTATCGGATTAGATTAACATATCAACACCAAACAACTAAGACCATGATCAAACTAATGTATCAATCATAGGCATGGGGGTTCACATAAGAAACAAGTGCTAAGTATACAGAAACATGCTGGTCATTGACAAGTAAAGCATGACTTAACAGGTGGAGGGAATTCAGGATCTTAGTTACATGTTGAACAATAGAGTAGTAAATAGAAGCAGATTAGAAACACAATAAATTGCAACAGTAATAGAAACATGTTGGTTTGAGGACTGAAATCTAAATTAGAACATACCAGTGGAGTACGGAAAGCAGTAACACAAAGAAAAAATAGGAGATGCATAGTAGTTAGCCTTGGCTTGTAGCCGGCTAACTTAGAGTAGTAGCAAGTAGCACAAAAGAGAGAATATAGAGCAAGTTTTGGTTATGAGAGAGAGAGTTGAACAGATTCGTCCTTCTTTGCTAATGAATGAATATAGTATATATAGTTTTGAAAAGCAGGCAGAGGAATAAGGTAAGAAGAATAGTTCAGCAGTAATTATAGAAATAATCATCAATTAGAATCAATTTAGTATACAGACTTCCTTTAGTTAAGGAAGCATACCCAAACGGTAACAAGTAGTGGCAACATAAGGAAAGGAATCAAGTAAAGTGTATATAATTATAGAAATAAACACAATTAGGATCCAATCAATACAAGTACTCCCCACAATTAAGGAGTCACAGTTCAAATGGATACTACAGTGGTAAATAAGGAAAGAGAGCTAATTGAGAGAATGATTTTAAACGTACAAAGAGTAGTAAAGAATAGGTCATGTGATTAGGGCTAGGTATAGAATATATTAATTAAGGAAAGTATATAATTAATTGACAGTATACTTATACATAACATAAGGTAGAAAATAATTCTGAAAATCAATAAGAGATCCCTCGAAATCACAGGGAATCAACTATCAAGTAAGGAAAATGTCACGCAAATATGCAAAATCAGTAAAGAGTTCTAAGGAAAAAATACACATAATCATAGTCTTAAGGAAAATATCACAGTTCTAAGGAAAATTCTCGAAGTCAGTAAAGAATGTTATGCAAGATCAGTGAAGTATTAGTCATAGAACTTCAGGGATTCAAATAGAGAAGATAGCACTGATTTATCATAACACTATGCGAATAAGAAGGTAATAAACAAGAATCAGTACCATAAGGAGACGGTATCAAATCAGAGTTAGGGTTTCGTATAAAGCATGATATATACAGTAATAATAGAACCCAGAAATCCTAACAAGCAAACGTAAGTAAAAATCATAGGATGTTTACAATAATCATGCAGATCCACAAAGCATAGTAACAAAGACGAACTCAGAACTCTAAAATTTGGGGTTTTTTAAGCAGAATAACTCAAGTAAAGAGAGAATACTTAATCAAACGTTTAAATTATATTGAGAATCATAGAGGCTAGGAGATGATGAGAGGTCATAGTTTCCGGCGAGGGAAGTGGCCGGAGAAGGTGGACAGGGTCCATCGGGGAGGAAGGAGACAAGAAGGTTCTAGAGAGAACCAGAGATAGAGAGAGAGGGAGGTAGAGATATTAATGAATGGGGAGTGAATGAGGGGAAGGGGGTAGTCATTAGGGGGATTATTAATGTAAAGAACGGATCTGGTCCGTTGATTAAATTTAATCAACGGTCCAGATCAAAAGTGGGGATTGGGTCGGGTAGGCTTAGAGATTGGGCCTGAGTTATTAGGTTATTTTGATTGGGTCTTGGGATGGTTTCAATTGGGTTGGGGTCAGATTAAATTAGGCTATAATTTAAATAGGAAGGGGCCAATTATTAAATACCAGATTAAATAGAAAAATAATTAATAAAAATTACTAATAATTACATAAAATGAAGTTAAGGATAAATAGATGACATTAAGGTAATTAACTAATATTTAAAATATAAAATGACTAACTATCGAATTCAAATGGCATAAAACGTACAATTAGGCTATAATTGCAAAATTATTATAATTATAGCCAAATAATGCCAAATTGGCTAATTTATGAAATAATTAAATCCTAATAGGATTAAAAATTATATATTGAGCTAGGAAATATTTTGAAATTATTTGTAATGTAATTTATGAATAATTATTGGATATGAAGTACTGAATAAATTAGAAAAAATAAATTGATAATAATATGGAAAATTATGGAAAATACCAGTTATTATAAAAAGTGATTTTGAAGGTATATATGCAAATTTAAAATAATTTGAGAAAAAATTAGGTATCAATACCTGCACACCAGAGCAGCTAGCTTCTCAGTTCCAAACTCCGGCACCTCAGACAGCTGGAGTAGCTCAGTCGGGTACTGTGACACATGTCGTTGAGGGAGCAGCTATGTCTGCTAATGCTTTATGGAGATTGGACCTGTTCACCAAGCTATTTCCTACTACTTTCAGTGGTGTACCATCAATGGACCCCCATGATTTCTTAGACAGTTGCTATGAGGTTCTTCGGAACATTGGGATCGTAGAGACCAATGGGGTTGATTTTTCTACCTTCCGTCTTTCTAGTTCCGCCAAGACTTGGTGGAGGGATTATTGCTTGATCAGACCAGTTGGATCTTCGCCTTTATCTTGGGATCATTTCTCCGAGTTATTCTTGGAGATGTTTCTTCCAGTTACCCGAAGAGAGGACCTCCGAAGGCAGTTTGGGCGTCTCCGGCAGGGATCCATGACAGTTACCTAGTATGAGACCCAGTTCATCACTTTGGCCCGACATGCTGTCATAATACTCCCTACCGACCGAGAGAGGGTTAGGAGGTTTATTAAGGGGCTAGCTCGGCCGATTACACTTCAGATGACCAGAGACACAGGTACTGATATTTCTTTTAGGAGGCAGCCAATGTGGCCAGGCGGATTGAGATGGTCTTATTACCGGGCAGTAGTCAGGGGTCTGACAAAAGACCTCGTCATTTTGGTCGATTCAGTGGTGCCTCATCTGGAAGCAGGGATTCTTTTGGCAGAGCTCATCCCCCTAGACCATTCCAGTCAGCCCTTCAGGTATCCCGTAGTGCACCGCCATCTCCTAGCAGTGCACCGCCGCTTCAGAGCTTTCAGAGTGGTTATTCTAGTCGATAGGGATAGTTTCAGGGCCAGCAGTCTCAGCAGCAGAGATCTTGTTACTCTTGTGGTTATCCAGGGCACATTGCTAGGTTTTTCCCCCGAGCTTCGAGTAGTTCTCAGTACCAGGGTTCCCGTGCTATGATTCCCGCACCAGGTGCTCCACCACCCCCTCAGCTGGCTAGGGGTGGAAGTCGAGGTGCCAGAGGTGGAGGCCAGACAGTTAGAGTTGGAGGACAGGCTATGAGAGGTAGAGGTCAACCCGCAGTAGGTCGACCAAGGGATGTTCAGATTGGTGGGGCTCAGCCCCGATGCTATGTTATTCCCGCCAGGCCTGAGGCTGAGGCCTCCGATGTAGTCATTACAGGTATGGTTTCAGTTTGCAGCAAGGATTCTTCGGTTTTGTTTGATCCGGGGTCTACATTTTCCTACGTGTCCTCATATTTTGCTCATTATCTGATTATGCCTCGTGATTCCCTGAGTACTCATGTATATCTATCTACACCGGTGGGTGATCCTATTGTGGTTGATCGATTCTACCGTTCATGTATAGTGGTTATTGGTGGTCTTGACACCAGAGTAGATCTTCTACTCCTTGATATGGTTGATTTCGATGTTATTTTGGGGATGGATTGGTTGTCTCCTTATCACGTTATTCTGGACTGTCATGCAAGACTGTAACCTTGGCCTTGTCGGGAGTACCTCGATTGGAGTAGAGGGGGACTCCTGGTCATTCATCCAGCAGGGTTATCTCCTATATGAAGGCTCAGTACATGGTTGAGAAGGGGTGTTTGGCCTATTTGGCTTATGTTCGTGATTCTAGTGTTGAGGTTCCTTCTATGGAGTCTGTGCCCATTGTCCGTGAGTTTCCAGAGGTATTTCCTGCTGACCTGCCGGGTATGCCACCCGACAAGGATATTGACTTTTGCATTAATTTGGCTCCGGGCACTCAGCCCTTTTCTATTCTGCCATATCGTATGGCCCCGCCAGAGCTAAAGGAGTTGAAGGATCAGTTGCAGGATTTGCTAGATAAAGGCTTTATTAGGCCTAGTGTTTCTCCCAGGGGTGCGCCAGTGTTGTTTGTTAAGAAGAAAGATGGCACAATGAGAATGTGTATTGACTACCAGCAATTGAACAAGGTTACTATTAAGAACAAGTATCATTTGCCGAGGATTGATGATTTTTTCGACTAGCTTCAGGGTGCCACAATGTTTTCAAAGATTGATTTGAGATCTGGTTACCATAAGTTGAGGATTAGGGCATCCGATGTCCCTAAGATAGCCTTTCGCACTCGGTATGGTCATTATGAGTTCTTGGAGATGTTGTTTGGGTTGACAAATGCTCCAGATGCCTTTATGGAGTGGATAAACTGAGTGTTCAAGCCTTACTTGGATTTGTCCATGATTGTCTTCATTGACGATATTTTGATTTATTCCCACAATCGGGAGGAGCACGAGCAGCACCTGCGAGTCATTCTCCAGACTCTAAAGGACGGTCAGTTGTATGCTAAGTTTTCCAAGTGTGAATTCTTGTTGAGCTCGGTTGCATTCTTGGGTCATGTTGTATCAACAGAGGGTATTCAGGTGGATCCCAAGAAGATTTCAGCAGTCAAGGATTGGCCTAGACCCACATCAGCTACAGAGATTCGGAGTTTCTTGGGCTTAGCAGGTTATTATCATCAGTTTGTGGAGGGCTTTTCATCTATTGCAGCCCCGATGACCAGGTTGACTCAGAAGGGTGCCCAGTTCAGGTGGTCAGATGAGTGTGAGGCAAGCTTTCAGAAGCTCAAGGCAGCCTTGACAACGACACCGGTGTTGGTTTTGCCCACGGGTTCAGGGCCATATATCGTGTATTGTGATGCTTCACAGGTTGGACTTGGTGCAGTGTTGATGCAGGATGGCAAGGTTATAGCTTATGTTTCACGTCAGTTGAAGGTTCATGAGAAGAACTATCCAGTTCATGAATTAGAGTTAGCAGTCATTGTCCACGCGTTGAAGATTTGGAGGCATTACCTGTATGGTGTGTCATGTGAGGTGTTCACAGATCATAAGAGTTTGCAATATATGTTCAAGCAGAAAGAGTTGAATATGAGGCAAAGAAGATGGTTAGAGTTGTTGAAAGACTATGACATTACCATCTTATATCATCTGGGGAAGGCTAATGTGGTGGACGATGCTTTGAGCCAGAAGTCAGTTAGCATGGGTGGTCTTGCTTATATTCCGATCGGGGAGCGACCGCTTGCTTTAGATGTTCAGGCTTTAACCAATCAGTTCACGAGATTGGATGTGTCTGAGACTGGCAGTGTTTTGGCTTATACTATGGTCCGTTCTTCATTGTTTGGTTGTATTCAGGACAGGCAGTATGATGATCGTCATTTATGTGTTCTCAGGGATACGATTCGGCACGGAGGTGCCAAGCAAGTTATGGTTGATCATGATGGAGTCTTGAGGATGCAAGGTCATATCTGTGTGCCTCATGTTGATGGGATTCGTGTGATGATATTGTAGGAGGCCCATAGTTCCCGGTATTCCATTCACCCGGGCGCTGCAAAGATGTACTGGGATTTGCGGCAGCATTACTGGTAGCGGATGATGAAGAAAGATATTGTGGCATATGTATCTCGGTGCTTGATTTGTCAGCAGGTTAAGTACGAGCACCAAAGACACGGTGGTTTGCTGCAGTAGATTGAGCTTCCCGAGTGGAAGTGGGAGCGTATCACCATGGATTTCGTAGTTGGACTCCCACGGACTCAGAGGATGTTTGATGTGGTGTGGTTCATTGTGGATAGGCTGACCAAGTCAACACACTTCATTCTTGTATCAGTTTTGTATTATTCGGAGAGGTTGGCAAAGATCTACATCAGGGATATTGTTCGCCTGCATGGTGTGCCCGTGTCCATTATTTCTGACCGAGGTACTCAGTTTACCTCCCATTTCTAGAGAGTATTTCAGCATGAGTTGGGCACACGGGTTGAGTTGAGCACACCGTTTCATCCTCAGATGGACGGGCAGTCCAAGCGCACTATTCAGATCTTTGAGGATATGTTATGAGCATGTGTCATTGACTTTGGAGGTTCATGGGACCGGTTTTTGCCTTTAGCGGAGTTTGCCTACAACAACAGCTACCAGTCGAGCATTCAGATGGCTCCTTATGAGGCGTTGTATGGTAGCGGTGTCGGTCTCCAGTTGGGTGGTTCGAGCTGGGGGAGGCTAGATTGTTGGGTTCAGAGTTAGTCCAAAATGCCTTGGACAAGGTGAAGATCATTCAGGATAGACTTCGTACAGCTCAGTCCAGGCAGAAGAGTTATGCAGACCGCAGAGTTCGTGATTTGGCATTCATGGTTGGAGACCGGGTATTGCTTCGGGTGTCGCCCATGAAGGGCGTGATGAGGTTCGGAAATAAGGGCAAGTTGAGCCCTAGGTATATTCGTCCCTTTGAGATTCTTGAGAAGGTAGGAGAGGTGGCCTACAGACTTGCTTTGCCACCGAATTTATCAGTTGTGCATCCGGTGTTTCATGTATCTATGCTTCGGAAGTATCTTGCCCTCTCATGTGCTAGACTTCAGCAGTGTCCAGTTGGACAAGGATTTGACTTATGAGGAGGAGCCGGTAGCCATATTAGGCCGGCAGGTTCATCATTTGAGATCGAAGAGTTATCCTTTGGTTCGTGTCCAATGGAGAGGTCAGCCTGCCGAGGTAGCTACCTGGGAGTCCGAGTCCGATATGCGGAGCCGATATCCCCATCTTTTCCCCGATTCAGGTACCTTTCTATGTTTGTTCGAGGACGAACGTTTATTTTGGAGGTGGAGATTGTGATGACCCAAAAGGTCATCCCATGTATTTCTAGTTAATTCTATTTTCCGAGGTCATGAAAACCTCCTTCTATCTCACCTCGATTTGCGTGCATAGCCCAAGCGTGTCGCCGGAAAGCCTTTATGTAAAAACTGAGAAAAATGATAATTTTGTTTTGAAATTTGCATTTAAGTTGACTTTGGTCAAAAATTTTGGTAAACAGACCCGGACCTGTGATTTGACTGTCCCGGAGGGTCCGTAGGAAAATATGGGACTTGGGCGTATGCCCGGAATAGGGTTCCGAGGTCCCAAGCCCGAGAAATGAATTTTTGAAAGAAATTATTTTCTGAAAATATAAAGGATTTTTGAAAGTTTAATTATATGTGAAATCTGTGGTATCGGGCTCGTAATATGGTTCCAGATCCCGGTACATGTTCGATATAATATTTATGACATATATGTAAAGTTTGGTAAGAAACGAAGGTCATTTGACGTGATTCGAACCCGTAAATGCAAAGTTGATGTTTTAGAAGTCTTTGGAAATTTTCATGGATTTGGGGTTAAATTCGTTGTTTATGATGTTGTTTTGGTGATTTGATTACACGAATAAGTCTGTAAGATATTTTTGAGGTTGTGTGCATATTTGGTTTGGAGCCCTTCGGGTAGGCGTCGGGGTGTGTTTAGACTCAAAAGTCTGGTGTCAAAGTGCTGTATCTGGTGTCCAGTGGGTTGTTCATCGCGTTCGCGGTACAACTCACGCGAACGCGATGTACAAGCTGGGCTGGGGGTAAATTATACCTATGCGAACGCAGGGCCTGGATCGCGAACGCGAAGCTTGGGGAAAATGCTCTACGCGAACGCGACGGGCCTCACGCGAACGCGTAATGCAAAAGGGGACCTGGGGAAGGGTAGTACTGAGACTCTAAGCGAACACGTCCACATGATCGCGAATGCATAGAGTAAATGAGGGGTTGGGGAACTGGGTAGTCATAAGCCTACGCGAACGCGGCCTGAATCTCGCGAACGCATAGGCCGGGAAATCCCAAACCTTCGCGAATGCGGCCAGGGGCTCGAGAATGCGAAGAGTAAATTTTGCCCAGTTATTCTTTTAGTCAAAAACAGAAACCATTACTTGATTTAACCCAATCTTCATAACTCCTTCTTCTTCACCCCATCTTAGGCGATTTTTGGAAGAAAACTTCACCACAACTTCATAGGTATTTAATCCTAGACTCTTTTCCTTCAATATTTATCAACACCCATTAGATTTCTAGGCCTAAAACATGAGTTTAAGTGTAGAAAATTAGGGATTTGGGTAGAGTTAGGGCTTTTTGATAAATTGGGAATTTGACCTCATTTTGGGGTCGGATTTCAAAACTAATTACATATTCGGGCTCGTGGGTGAATGGGCGATCGGGTTTTGGTCCAAACCTTGTATTTTGACCAAGCGGGCTCGGGGTCGATTTTTGGATTTTTTGGAAGAATGATAGGAAACTTATAATTAAGCATTTGAATTGAATTACTTAGTGTTTATTGATGTTATTGAGTCAATTATATCTAGATACAATTGATTTGGAGTCGGGTTTGAAAGGAAAGGCGGTGATTGAGGCTTGATTTTGGTCGGGGAAGTCAAGGTAAGTGTTTGGCCTAACCTTAGCTTGAGGGAATAGGCGTTGAGTTTTATTTGTTATGTGTTATTCCATGTTCAACGTATAGGTGAGGTGACGAGTACCTATATGTTGTGTCAAGCATGCCCGTGAGTCGGATAATATGAATTACGTGATTTTTATCGATATTTACTGTGTTATAGCTTGAGTTTCGCTTTGATGGTTTCTCAATTGATGGAAGTTCTTGGTTGTGCATACTGTTGCGTATTTATTTCGATTGAGGAATATCTTATTAAGTTATGTACTTGAGTAAGGTTGGTTATAGTTGTGTCCCTTGCCGGGACGGTGATATTTCTACTGTTGTACTTCCTTGCCGGGATGTTGTGTTTTATTGTCATGGTTCACGTTGTTGATTTCTTCCTTGCCAAACTGTTGTTCTTGATATTGTTTGGGTGAGGAAGAGTGTAAAGCACGAAGGGTGATGTCGTGTCATGTTATGATATTAAAAGCACGAAGGATAATGACGTGACATGTTATGATGTTAAAAGCACGAAGGATAATGTAGTGCCATGTTATGATATTAAAAGCACGAAGGATAATGTCGTGTCATGTTATGAAATTAAAAGCACGAAGGATAATGTCATGCCATGTTATGATATTAAAAGCACGAAGGATAATGTTGTGTTATGTTATGCTATTAAAAGCACGAAGGGTGATGACGTGCACTTATTTACTCTATGTTGTTATTTCCTGTTGTTACCTTGATGTTTAAACTGTTGTCTTATTCCGTTATTTCTGTTATTTGATATCTCTTTCCCTCAGCATGTTCCCCTTTTTCTTGTGCTTAATTGTTTACTCCTGTTGTTGTTATTTCTTTCATATGTTATTAAATTGCACAGGTTGTATTATTTGTCGTGTCCTAGCCTCGTCACTACTTCGCCGAGGTTAGGCTCGGTACTTACTCAGTACATGGGGTCGGTTGTGCTGATACTACACCTGCACATTTTTTGTTTTGCATATCCCGGTACAGGACCTTGTGGACATTGAGCTAGGAGGCTTCCTTCAGTCCACCCGGAGACACCGAGGTAGTCCTGCGGGCGTCCTCATGCCTTGGCGTCCCCTTCAACTCCCTTTATTTTCTGTTTTTAGTATTTCAGAAACATATGTATTTACTTCTTCCAGCATGTTATGTGTAGCACTCTTAGATAGTCCGTGAGCTGTGACTCCATTATTTCTTGGTTTTGGTTAGGTTTGGTGAAATTTCGTAAGGGATTGTAATGAAATACATTTATATCATGCCTTGTATTTAAATTTAACTCTTGTTAATCTGGTAATTTATCTGTGCATGATTAATAGTTAAGGAATAACGTAAACTGAATAATCACGTTGGCTTGTCTAGCGGGATCAACGTTAGACGCCATCACGGTCCCGACGGTGGGAATTTCGGGTCGTGACAATAATCTATTCTACTTACCTTCTAAAAAAGGATTGTAAAATAGTTCATTATAACATGGTTTCTAGCGAGCATCTTTTACTCAATCACATTTTTTACAAAATTCATTAATATTTTTGAGTTTCAAAACTACATACCTGTACATGTTACTGGAATATTTTTCAAATCAAAAGCTATTGTTCTCTCTTTCTTTTTGACTATTTCTTTTAAAATTTAAAGGCCACAAACTTTAGTTGTCGTCTTAGAAGCCCTAATTAGCACTTTGAATGATTTAGATTTTGAGGAATATCAATATAGTATATGATCATTGTGCATGTTATTTATTTATACTTATCTGTTATTCTGGTTATTTTGATCTTGGCTATGCACAAAATACCTTTAGTTTTTGAAATTTTAAGTTTTTGTGGTTTCTAATAGACTCTCATTATTTGGGTTCAGATTTGAGAAGGAAAGAAAAAAGGTGTAAAGTCTTTCAGTTGAATGATTATAAACTTTGTGAGCAATTCTATTGAGCTTTAGGTGTGCGTTGAGCAAAGCATTTGCTAAATTGCAATCTAAAAATGGGAAAACAGAAGCAGACATTTGGTAACCAGAGAGCTTTAGAGCACTCCATTCCTGGGATTCATGGTCATTATATTCTACAATGTGGAGTCACTTCTAGCAACTTGGCATTGCAATTTTGCTCCTAAAAGTTTTATGTTCAGTTTATTTCTTTCCATCATATTTATGAAACAATATTTATGATCATACGTAGATGAAAATTGATCATTCAACATGTGTATCTTTCCGGTTAGCGAGGTTAGCATTCTACCTACCTGCAGATAATTAGAGGTTCCTAAAAAGGAAAGATATATGTTGTGGATGAATATAACATCCAATTATGTCTAATAAATATAACAAGTTGCATATTTGATTTTTTAATAAAGTTATAGAGCTCTTCAGAGAATAATTCTGCTTTATGAGTATGTTTCAAATATTTTTTTCTTCAATATATGATCGATAGGTAATAAGCTACAGTCTTACGATTTAGTACTAATTTCTGAAATTTGACATTTTTAGGAACACATCTTCTGAGGAGGAAGAAGAGCTTGGAGGCAGAAAAATTATCATCGCTAAGCTAAAAAGGTCGATTACGGCCATGTGCTTATATAGGTCTCAATGGTGTACGATGATTTTTACAAAGGGGTAGCTATTAATTAGCCAGCATGACGAATTGGCCACCAAGACTTTTGCTTCCCTCACCCTGACGATGCATGTGTAAGTCTCAATATGTTATGCCATTTTGCTGATGTGAGTTTCTGGAGTTATCTTTATTGTGCTAACTTTTAGATACTTTATTTTAGGCTCTAGGTTAATATTCAACTATTGCGAAGTAGAGTATTTGATCAATTTGCTATGTGATTTAAATAAAAATTTCTCTTCTGTCTCTTGAAGCTATATTACGTCACTTTCAGTTTGTTTGTTCCTTTTTTGGCTTTAGGTATAAAGCTTTATTGAAATGTGTGGGTTTGTATGGACGGTGTTTGAATATCAATGTAGATTAAAAAATTTGCCAAATAAGTTTTAACTCTAAAAGAAGAGAATAAAGATATGAGACAAGTAGGGTAAAAAGTAATAGAGCGATGAAGAAAAATATTCATTTTTACTATTAAGTCTTTGCCTCGCATCTTTAAGCCACAAATGTCCACTTGACAATGCAGTCTCACTGTTAGAAGCTTGCTTTGTAAGCTTAGAGCTACTGTTTCAAATTTTGATAGCAAGTGAATTACTTCTACCCATTGTTAAGAGTCATCTGAGATGATCTATATTGATATTTCTCATTTTGGCTTGGGAATGCTATGTGCCAAACTTACTTAGATCCTAGAACTCTCTTTTTCATTTTTTAATTGTCATTGCACCTTCTTCATGATAACTTCTAGTGAGTGAGCTTCAATGGAGAAGGAAGAAGAAGAAAGCAACAGAGGAGAAACAATTGAGAAGAAGGAAGCTCTCATAGAATCAACTAAAACAGTGTTAACTAACTATGAGTTAGTTATATACAGTACATTAATTAAATTAGTTGTATATAGCTGTCATTAACTAACTAACTACCATTAGTTAACTAACCACAGTTAACACTAACTAAGCTAGCTAACTACAGTTAGTCACATATCTTCTCAACACCCTCCCTCAAGTTGATGGTTGAAATATGTATTTCAACCCCAGCTTGGACAAAAGATAGTCATGCTTCAATTTGCCAAGACTCTTAGTCAATAAATCTGCAAGTTGTTCCTTAGTAGAAACATGAAAGTTCTTGATCATTCCTTGAACAATTTTCTCTCTCACAAAGTGACAATCGATATCAATATGCTTTGTTCTCTTATGGAAAATAGGATTAGCTGCAATTTGGATAGCAGCTTTACTGTCACAATATAGAGAAATAGGCCAGTTGATGTCAACTCCCAACTCTTTGTATAACCCTGTCAGCCAAGTTAGTTCATCAACTGTGGAAGCCATGCTTCTGAATTCTGCCTCTATTGAACTTCTAGCTACTGTATCCTGTTTCTTCAGACTTCCAGGATATGGTAGCATCTCCAAAATTTCACTAGATATCCTGTAACAGATCTTCTAGTCTGTAGACAACCTCCCCACTCTGAGTCACAATAAGCTGCAAGTGTGCCTGAACTGTCTGAGGGCATAAGCAGGCCTAAACCAGGTGCTGCCTTGATGTATCTTACAACTCTGTGAGCAGCTTCAAGGTGTGACTGTTTTGTCTTGTGCATAAACTGGTTGAGCACTTGCACAGCATAGGCAATGCCAGCTCTAGTCATAGTTAGATACAGCAACCTTCCTATGAGTCTTTGATACTGACATGGATCTGCTAGTAGACTGTCCTCTCTTGTTGTATCTGAAGCTGAGTCACCTTTGATAAAAGAATCATACTCCACAAAGGTTAGTTTCACATTGGACTCTAGTGGAGTACTAGCTGGTTTGGACCCTCCAAGTCCCATCTCAGCTATAATCTCCAAAGCATATTTCCTTTGGCTCATTACTATGCCTTTTCTTGACCTAGCAAACTCTATCCCAAGGAAGAATTTCAGCTCTCCCAAGTCCTTCATTTTGAACCTGAGCTTAAGATCATTCCTTGTTTTGAGAATCAGATCAGAGCAGCTACCTGTCACCGGTAGATCATCTACATACACCAAGACTACTGTCAGTGCAGCCTGCTCCCTTTTGGTGAAGAGAGAATAGTCATAGTGGCTTTGAGTGAAGCTAAGATCCATTAATGCATCAGTTAGTTTCTTATTCCATTGCCTAGGGGCTTGCTTCAAACCATACAAAGATTTGTGAAGTTCGCAAACCTTAGAAGTCCCTCCCTAGCTTGAAAACCCCTGAGGAATCTCCATGTACACCTCTTCCAGAAGATCTCCTTGTAGAAATGCATTATGGACATCCATTTGAAAGATGGACCAGTGCTTGGCTGCTGCAAGTGCAATGACATATCTCACTGTGACCATCTTGGCCACAGGAGAGAAAGTTTCAGTGTAGTCAAGCCCCTCCTATTGACTATACTCCTTAGCCACTACCCTAGCCTTATACCTGTCCACAACTCCTGAGACAGTGTACTTCACCTTATACACCCATCGACAACCAATAGGCACTTTCCCAGAAGGAAGATCAACAATGCTCCATGTGTGATTATCTTCTAAGGCTGCAATCTCTGATTGCATAGCCTCAATCCAGTGTGGATGTTTTATTGCCTCGACATAAGAATGAGGCTCAACAATAGAGGAAAAAGCTGTAAGTACAGCACCATAGGACCTAGATACATGATCATAGGACATGTAATTGGACATAGGATAGCAGCAGTTAGCATTACCTTGCTTCTGAGTGACATAGTCTTTAAGCCAGACAGGAGGTCTACTAGTTCTGGTGGATTTTCTAGAGGACTCAGGTGCATTAGAGGGCATAGCAATATCATGTAAAGAACTGCTGGAATCATCAGCTGTCTCAACAAAATCTACTGAGCCTGGTGTGGGCAACGTAGGGGATTGAACAACTGAGTCTAAAATGCCAGTGTCTAAAGCGGGCTCAGCAGGTTCAGCACTAGTTGAAGTGGATGACATAGAAGGAGAAGAAGAAGAAGATATAGTGTTGAGGTCCAGAACTGGAAATAGAGATGAGATAGTAGTGGGAAGATGATTGAAAGGAAAGACATCTTCTTTGAACACTACCTCTCTAGTGACTTGAAAACTTCTTGAGTGAATAACATACATCTTGTACCCCTTCTGAGTCAAAGAGTAACCAGGAAATATAGCTGGAACAGCTCTTGGTGAGAATTTGTCCCTCCCTTTGAGGTCAGTAACATATTCCAAACAACCAAACACTCTCAAATGTTGTAGTGAGGGCAACTGACTATGCAACATTTCATAGGGACACTTGCCTTGAAGAGTAGGTGTAGGTAGTCTGTTGATCACATAAACAGCATCTAGAACACACTCCCCCCAGAACCTGAGAGGAACTGAAGCTTGGAACCTCAAGGCTCTTGCAGTGTCCAAAATATATCTTTGTCTCCTTTCAGCAACTCCATTTTGCTGAGGAGTGTAGACACAAGAACTTTGATGAATGATTCCAAAGGACTGCAGTAATGCTGTCATTTGTGAATTAAAAAATTCACAACCATTGTCAGATCTAAACACCCTCACAGAACAAGAGTAAACATTTTGGACCAAGAGGAAGAAATTTCTCATTACTACAACTACTTCACCCTTTGAAGGAAGTAAAAAGATCCAAGTATACCTGGAATGATCATCAACTAAGATTAGAAAGTACTTTTTACCATCATGTGTAGGAACTCTGTAAGGACCCCATACATCACCATGAATAATGTGAAAGCAAGCAGTAGAGACAGTATTACTTGAAGGAAATGGTAGTCTTGATTGTTTAGCTAGTGGACAAACAGTACAATGACCTTCAGATGAATCAAGTTTTACTGATTGAAAACATTTCATTTTCTTCAAAGTACTAAGTGGAACATAGCCTAGCCTTTTAGGCCAAAGATCTAAACTTAGTCTACTGCCAGTTATTGGATTTACAACAACAGAATTTGAAACACCTTTACACTGAGACACAGAATCCATCTGAAGTTTGCTACTGCGATTGAACACATAGAGACCATTGTCTTCTCTACCAATCCCCTTCACTTTTCCACTGAAGAGATCTTGAAAAATAAAGAAATCATGAAAGAACATGGCTACACACTTTAGTTCTTTTGTTAACTTTGATACAGATAGGAGATTGTATTTGAATCCAGGTATATGCAACACATTAGTTATCTTTTGACCAGGAAAAAGATAAGTAGAGTCCATGTGGTTAACAGTGACTGTCTCCCCAATAGGCAGATGAACTCTGCACTCTTTAGACTTATCAAACTCACTATTCTCAGTTAAGACTTGTTTGTCATTAACCATGTGATTTGATGCTCCAGAATCCACTATCCACTTAATTAGATCTTCACTAGTAGTCATAGCTGCAATTGCTATACCTGCATTCCTAGATGAACTACCATTCTCACTGCCTTTGCCAAGCATCTGCAGAATTTGAGTGTACTGCTCCTGAGTAAACTGTGGAATCCCTGCCAGTCTTGTTAGTCCTGCCTGCACATTCTGATTGTGAACTTGACTAGGTGCTACATTTCTGGCCATGTTAACACTTAAACCAGGAATTTCACTCAAAGATGCAGAGTTGACATCATTGTTAGAATGGTTGTCCTTAGTATAATTGACAGAGGGAATCTTCTTCTTAGCTTTGAAATCTGCTGGATATCCCACCAATTTGTAGCATGTATCTCTGGTATGCTCTTTGAAATGACAATAGTCACAGTAAAGATTATTCTTCTTGTATCTATAAACTGCTCCTGAACTAGATGATCCTCCCTTGTTGTTATACATGGAAGCATTACCAGAACCATGTGAACTAGTACCCCTGTAACCTCCATTGTTACTAAACAAGGCTATTCCATCATTTATCTCAGGAATATGTGTAGGAGGAGTTAGTGATCTCCTACTTTCCTCAGATACTATCATAGCATACGCCTTATTAATTGAAGAAGTTGAGGACATCATCATAATCTGATTGCTAGACTGAGCATATGACTCATTCAGTCCCATTAGAAACTGCAAAAGTCTTTGAGATTCAAAATGTTCAACATAATTCTTAGATTCTTCACAACCACAACCAGGGCAGGGCATTAGGGCATCATGCCCACAATTCCTTCAGTTTTGAGAAGTAAATTAAGACTGAGGAAATACCCTGGGTTAAAGTGGCTATTTGTCTATGAAGATACAGGATTCTCGATCCATTAACTTTATCAAAGGTTTCCCTAAGATCAGACCAGACCTTCTGAGCGCTTGTAGCATACACCATACCACTTAGTAATTCATTTCTAACTGAATTCATTATCCACGAAAGCACTATAGCATTACACTTCTCCCACAGTTCATGCAAGGATGGATCAAATTTATCCTTAGAATACCTACCATAAACAAAACCTAATTTGCTCTTTCCTAGTAGGCTAACTCCCATAGAACTGCTCCATAAAGCATAGTTCTCAGGTCATGTGAGTTTAATCGAAATTAACGAGCTACCTGGAGTATCGCAAGGCTGGAGAAATAGAGGATGATGCTGATCTACAACCGGAATCATGTCGATGCCTCCTCTAGCTGATGGAACATCAGTATCGTTGTCTGTAGTTTCAATTGCCATTGAAATTAGCTTGAAAACTTAGAGAAAGCTCTGAATTGCAAAACCCTAGCTGCTCAAAGATGAGTTTCACCAACAATGGCGAGTCAAAAGCAATTAGACAGAAAGATAATGGAATTAAGGAGCTCGGATCAATCTGCAACCTCTGATACCATGATAACTTCTAGTGAGTGAGCTTCAATGGAGAAGGAAGAAGAAGAAAGCAACAGAGGAGAATCAATGGAGAAGAAGGAAGCTCTCATAGAATCAACTAAAACAGAGTTAACTAACTATGAGTTAGTTATATACAGTACATTAATTAAATTAGCTGTATATAGCTGTCATTAACTAACTAACTACCATTAGTTAACTAACCACAGTTAACACTAACTAAGCTAGCTAACTACAGTTAGTCTCATATCTTCTCAACACTCCATATCTTCTTTCAAATTGCCCTCTTCTATGGCAACAGGTTGAGCAAAATTTTCACTTGGCTAATGGATCTCCCAAATTATTTATGCCTATTACATATCATAACTTGCTTATTTAAAAAATTTCTTCAATGAATTTTTATGTGGATCTAGGTTGGAATTAACAAGATCCATACATTTTAGAAAATCTTTATACCTAACATCAAATTAGAGCGAAAAAGAAGAAGAAGAAGAAAGAGACAATAAAGTGAAATGAGCGGGGTAAAGAAAGGGGAAATAAAATTACAACAGACTACTCAAATAACCATGATTGAAAATTTGCTAGAAAGCCACCAAATTATTTCCTCTTCTGGAGGAAGACCTAGCGATAATTAGATGCTTTAAGTTTTCATTCCATTTCATAGCAGTTAGTATCAATTTCTTATTAGGTAATTCTTTCACTTCTCTATCAGGGAACTTATTGTTAACTGACGGGATCTTTCCTGCTTGTGGTTACTTTTCTTCAGACAAGGTTTTTTTCCCCAGTAGATTTTAGCAAGAGTCAATTACTGTCACTCAATGATATATAGACAACAAGTCTATCTTAGTTTCTTTCGACTTATTTTATTCATAGAGTGTTAGTTTACTCTTGGATTATGATTTTGTAGTGTGTTAGTAGTCCTTTGTTGTAGGAATTTGATCAAAGCATACTGAAAATACGTAAACCAACAAATACTACATAATAATGATGTGGGAAGTATATATAAGAACTTCTTTGGCTAACAAAGGAAAAGCACGTAGATACGAGTTTATCATATGGATATGATGTCACAGTAAGCTTGCACCTAAATTAGTCCGAAAGGTCAAAACATTTGAATTTTCTCTTTGAGAGCAAATCCCCCGTGGGCCGTGGAGTTATGTAATTGGTATTTTACTATTCCAAAATAGTTAGTGTGGATTGTATGGTCTTATCCAAAATTTGGTTCTTCCAACTATTGCAGTGGTTTAAAATCATGAATTGTTTTATGCTATGAATTTGGTGTACTACTGTGAAGTGTCACCATTCATGAAAATCCCTTTTTGTTCTCCCATGATCCCTTTCAAGAGAGCATGAGAAAAAAGGATGATGAGAAAGAGGGAGCTTCCAATGAACGTTGGAAGTAACATATAGAGGAAATGATCCCAGTTTCACATGTAAGATCGTCAAAATTGTCAAGCTTCCTCTCATTAGCTTTGATCTAAAAAAAGTGTATGTAGGAAGCATCAAGAGTTGCATGTGAATATGTGATAATCGTTGGTGCAGATGAGGGCATATATAGGTACGCCTTTCTTTCTCGCCTCCCCACTTCCAGCTTCTTTATTTAAAGTGAAGAGGAATTAAAACTGTGAGTTGTTGACATCTCTATATTCAAATTTTCTACAGCGTATAGTGAAGCAACAAAATTATGCAACAAAACATTTCTACTTATTTACAAAAAACAAATTCTGCTATAATTAGTTCTCTCTCTCATAGTCTGGTTAAGTGCTTTATTTCATGTTTTTCCTTTGTTATTGTTTGGCTTCAAAGTTCAAATTTGAATATCATTATATATGAAATCTTCTATTATTTAACCGTTTCTTTTAGTAGCTTTACCAGGGAAGTGAAATGCATTTTGTACAGATTTACGTCATACAGATTAAAAATGATACCTAGAATATGAGGATTCCAGTGCTTTTCTCTATATTAACACACAACTACTTAAAAAAGTAGCTCATAGTAAAGCGTTCATCCCTGGTAAAGAAGTAATTTATATCTTGCTTGTATTTTAAGTTATATTTTCTCTTGTTATAACGGCTCATAGTTCTTGTGTGTTATGCTTTCTGCACTATTTGTCGAACCTGGGCGTGCTTCTCTCTTTTTAGATGGCTTATGTTTTATACTGTGTGACTTTTTGTATGTCATTTGCATATTACAGGATATAATTAGTCACAGCTAGCGGTGACAAATGGGCGGGTTGGGTTGGATTTGGACGGGTTAAAAATAGGTTGAGCAAAAATAGGTTGGGTCTCAACTCGCCCATATTTCATGTGGGTAAAAAACGGATTGGGTGTCAAATGGGCGGGTTGAATATGGGTTAACCCATATTATATAAGTGTATTTTTTTTTTCTAATGCAATTTATACGGGTTGTATTTTTTTTCGGAAAATATTTTCCAATTTTTCCATGTTTGATTGGCTTAAATATGTTGGAAAACATTTTCCTCATCAATTTATTTTTCTCCAATTGGAGAAAAATATTTTCCCTATCAAGAGAAGGGAAAATATTTTCTAAAATTCTTCTAAATTTTCCCCACCCTATTCCTTACCCTCACCAACCCACCCCATACTCACCCACCTAACCCCACCCCGTGCCCTCTTTTTTTTCCAAGAAAATATTTTCCATGAAAATATTTTACTTTACACCAAACACACCCTTAATAATATTTCTATTGAGTTGGGTGGGGTTGGGATGGTAGTAGTGGGTGTAGGGGTGGGTGGGCTAGGGTGGTTTGGGGTGGGGGTGGGTTGGTGCGGATAAGGCATATGGTGGGTTAGATTGAAAAATATTTTTGAAAAATATTTTTCTTTCTCTTGATAAGGAAAATAATTTTCTTCACTTATAGGAAAATGAGTTTATAAGAAAAATGTTAAACTAAACAAATATGAAAAGTTGGAAGATAACTCACTAGTCTAACCCATATTTTACCCATGAATACCCATATTTCTACGGGTTGAATATGGATTGAAGCCTAAATTTTACCCAACTTAAATATCATTCACCCAACCCATTAAAATATGGGCGGATTAGACTGGTTAGCAAAATGTGGGCTCATTTTGCCACCACTAGTCACAGCTATAGCATACAGTGACTACAACTAGAGGAAGCTGAAGAAGTAAAAAGATGGAACAATTTATAGAGGAGATGATATAGGTGAAATGACATGATCAGGAAGATACAAGCAGTGTCTTTTATAAACATATTGATTTTAAACTGGAATTTGTGGCAAGGAAGGAACAATACATTTTCAAATACAAAACATCTCTTGAACTTATTATCATGGGATGATTATAATGGAAGATGCGGTATTTTCAGATGTCATTTGAGTACATAGTTGTATAAATATGATGGATGTAAAGAATGTCTGTTGGTAACTATATATATAACAACCATGAGTGGATATTTTGTTCCAACCTGTATCTAAATAATAGTAAGCGATATCGTCTATATATTGATATTGTAATCATCTATAGACATCCTATTTCTTTTTTGTTTGCATACCAAAATAAAGTTATGTGATGTTACCTGATTTGGTAGGCATTATATGCATCTATTTCTCTTTTCTCATATCATATCAAAGTAATTTAAATAAAAAATATAGTTCCAACTTTTATAATATTGGGCCCGTGCTGGCACGGCTAACACTACCTAGTATGGGGGAAGTGCACGGTTAGCCACTAATAACACATGTATTTACACTGTTTAAAATATCATTAGTCTTTAGCCACTGCTTTAATAAATTTTAATTGCCCGGACGAAAATACACTTCTGCTCATGTCCTTAACTTCAGGACTTCAAGACTACATGTCATTAATTTTTGAACTTGGAACTCTAAGTTTAGGACTTCAGGACTACATGTCCTTAACTTTTGAACATAACTTCAGGACTTCAGGACTACATGTCCTTAACTTTTAAACTTGTAACTCTAAGTTCACGACTTCATGACTACATGTCCTTAACTTTTGAACTTGAAACTCAAACTCCGGGACCAAGCGTCCTTAACTTTTGAACTTGTAAGTCAAAGTTAAGGACCTATTGTCCTTAACTTTTGATCTTGTAACTGTAAGTTAAGGACTGCATGTCCTTAACTTTTGAACTTGTTAGTCTAAGTTCAGGACCAAGTATCTTTAACTTTTGAACTTGTAAGTCTAAGTTCAGGACCAAGTGTCCTTAATTTTTGAACTTGTAACTCAAAGTTAAGGACCTATTATCCTTAACTTTTGAACTTGGAATTCAAAGTTAAGAACCTATTATCCTTAACTTTTGAACTTGGAACTCAAACTTCAGGACCTATTGTCCTTAACTTTTGAACTTGTAACTGTAAGTTCAGGACCTATAGTCCTTAAATTTTGAGCTTGTTAGTCTAAGTTCAGGATCAAGTGTCCTTAACTATTGAACTTGTAACTCTAAGTTAAGGATTGTATGTCCTTAATTTCTGTGCTTGTAACTCTAAGTTAAGGACCAAATGTCCTTAATTTTAGAACTTCCAACTCTATGCTCAAGACCCACATAAAAAAAAAAGAGAATTTGATTCATTGAAATAAGAAAACTCAATTGGTATTCTGGCAACTGATCTTCCACTTCCAAAAAATAACGTAAGACCATTAATTCACTCCACAAAGTGTCTTCAAAACCTCTTTCAACAAATACCCCATTTGCACTAATTTTTGTTCGTTAATATCTCAAACAGAGAAAAGAGAAACACTTGTTTGTGTTTTTCTTTTCCTTTTCTTGTATTTTTCAGCTAAAAATTATAGATTAAATGAACTAACTTCCTCTGCAAGAGCCACACCCAGCTCGTTTAGTTCTTAATCAAGAAACCAGAGACAATGTATTCGATGCAGAGTGAGAAGCGAGGGTTTGAGAAGAAAAGCACGGGAAGAAAGGGTAAAAATATCTTTTTATATTAATTTTAATAGAGTAGTAGCTATTTTTGCTCAACATTAGAATTGCTGGATAAAAAATAAATACCACTTTAAATAGTGGCTATCCCACACAATTTTTATACTTGGGGGAAGTCCACGGTTAGCCACTAATAACACATGTATTTACTTTTAAGTCACTATTTAAAATGTCTTTAGTCTTTAGCCACTGCTTTAATAAACTTTAACAGCCCGGACAAAAATACCCTTCTGCTCATGTCCTTAACTTCAGGACTTCAAGACTACATGTCATTAACTTTTGAACTTGGAACTCTATGTTCAGGACTTCAAGACTACATGTCCTTAACTTTTGAACTTAACTTCAGGACTTCAGGACTACATGTCGTTAACTTTTAAACTTGTAACTCTAAGTTCAGGACTTCATGACTACATGTCCTTAAATTTTGAACTTGAAACTCAAACTCCAGGACCAAGCGTCCTTAACTTTTGATCTTATAACTGTAAGTTAAGGACTGCCTGTCCTTAACTTTAAAACTTGTTAGTCTAAGTTCAGGATCAATTGTTTTTAACTTTTGAACTTGTAAGTCTAAGTTCAGGACAAAGTGTCCTTAACTTTTGAACTTGTAACTCAAAGTTAAGGACCAAGTGTCCTTAACTTTTGAACTTGAAACTTGAGTTCAGGACCAAGTGTCCTTACTTTTTAACTTGTAACTCAAAGTTAAGGACCAAGTGTCCTTAACTTTTGAACTTGGAATTCAAAGTTAAGGACCTATTATCCTTAACTTTTGAACTTGGAACTCAAACTTCAGGACCTATTGCCCTTAACTTTTGAACTTGTAAGTGTAAGTTCAGGACCTATAGTCCTTAAATTTTGAACTTGTTTGTCTAAGTTCAGGACCAAGTGTCCTTAACTTTTGAACTTGTAACTCTAAGTTAAGGACTGTCTATCCTTAATTTATGTGCTTGTAACTCTATGTTAAGGACCAAATGTCCTTAATTTTAGAACTTCCAACTCTAAGTTCAGGACCCACATAAAAAAAGAGAATTTGATTCATTGAAATAAAAAAAAGTCAATTGGTATTTTGGCAACTGATCTTCCATTTCCAAAAAACAGCATAATACCGTTATTCACTCCACAAAGTGTCTTCAAAACTTCTTTCAACAAATACCCCCTTTGCACTAATTTTTATTTGTGAATATCTCAAACAGAGAAAAGAGAAACACTTGTTTGTGTTTTCCTTTTCCTTTTTTCTTATTTTTCAGCTAAAAATTATAGATTAAATGAACTAACTTCCTCTGCAAGAGCCACACATAGCTTGTTTAGTTATTAATCAAGAAACCAGAGCCAATGTATTCGATGCAAAGTGAGAGGCGAGGGTTTGAGAAGAAAAGCAATGGAAGAAAGGGTAAAAATATTTTTTCATATTAATTTTAATAATGTAGTGGCTATTTTTGCTCAACATTAGAATTGCTGGATAAAAAATAAATACCACTTTAAATAGTCGCTATCCCACGCCATTTTTACTCCTAGTATTGGTTAGAATGCTAAGTCGATAAGATTAGTATCCACGGTAGAAGGAAAGCTTCAAATCAGAAGACATTTTCTCTTTTTATGTATCCAGATTTTATTTTAGTCCCTTGTTGTTGGAGGTTGAGGAGATTTCTATCGCTTTCATGACAATGTAATTTAACTATCGGTAAAGGGCCAAATATATCCCTGTATTTTTAAATATTATCTATTTGTACCCTTCGTTATATTATTGGGTTATCCATACCCCTATCGTCATACTTTGTAGCAATAATACCCCTAATTTGGATGGAGTGCCACGTGGCAGCTTCTGATTAGAACGCCCTATTTATTTTCCTACCTTATTCGCTACCCACTTAAACCCCTAACCCGACCCAATTAAAACCCACTTACCCACCCTAAAATATACGGAAACAAACCAAATATTTAATCAGAAGCTGAAATGTCTGTAAAAGCGTTACAGTTTTGCAGACTAAAAGCTTGGAGTCTGTTCTAACAATGGCGGCATCACACCTCATCTCTCAATCTCCATACCTTCCGAAGTCTCTAAACTACCATTCTCCAAAAGTATCCTTCTTCAAACCCATTTTCCCATTGAAGCCCATTTCTTCAAGAAATATAAGCATAAAGGCAGCAGTTGCATCAATCTCCTCAGGGCCACAAACACAGAAATTTGAGCATTGTTTCAAGAAATATGAAGATGGATTTTTGTACAGTGAGGGTGTTAAGGTACAAGATATTATGGACACAGTGTAAAGACGGTAGTAAGCCCAAAATTACTAGTCGAGGCTTATAAGGATGCTTTGGTGGGTTTGAATCAAATTATTGGATATGCTATTAAGGTTAATAATAATCTCAAGATTTTGGAACATTGGAGGAAGTTGGGTTGTGGTGCTGTTTTGGTGAGTGGTAATGAGCTCAAGTTGGCACTTCTAATATAATTTTAACACGTCGAAAACTATAAACATACAATCAATTGCTAATAGTTTGATAAACAAATAGTATTTTGTAGTTATTTTTAAGCTTTAGCTATTTCTCAATCTAGAATTTTGTAGGATGGGTAAGTGGATTTTAATTTGGTCGGGTCAGGGGTTTAAGTGGGTAGCGGAACGGGTAGGAAAACAAATAATGCGTTTTAATCAGAAGCTGTCACGTGACACTCCATCCAAATTAGGGGTATTATTGCTACAAATATGACGGTAGGGGTATGGATAACCCAATAGTATAACGAAGGGTACAAGTAGACAATATTTGAAAGTACATGAGTGTATTTGGCCATTTGCCGTTTAACTATATACAGTATCCTGTAAGCAGTAGATTTATCTGCATCTCTCCATATTTATTTTATTATTTCACTAAATTTCACATTAAATTTGATAACACCAGTAGAGCCGGACGTAAAAAATAAAGCTTCATAATTTTCTTCAATAAATTAGAGAAAATTTTAACATCAGAAGCCCATACAATGTAATTCCATTAGTCTCGGAGTATAGTTTTAATTGAAAATGGTTAAGACTTTATTCTAGTTCATGAAATTACTCAAACTTGTTTATCTAATTCCTTTCTGAGTGGGTCGCATCTTATGTATCTTGTGCATGTTAAATTTAATAGTTTTCAACTAAAAGTTGCTTAACTTATCTAGGATATGTATTTGTCCCACTAAGAATAGGTATTAGTGCCAGCCTGCTACAACCCCTTCCGAACAAATAAAATTACTCCTACTAAAGTTTAAAAGATAAAATAGATCTCTGTTCCAGATGATATTCCACAACAACAAAAAAGAATTTAAGCAATGAACCTTAATTTACCCCGAAACCCCTGCAATAAAATTCAAGAGGGAAAATGCAATAGATCAGTGTTCCAACTTGCCTTGCACCAAAACATATCAAATATAGGGAAGACCTTTTTTCTTCTCTCTGGAACGGCCCATGGCTTCCTGTCGGAAGACTCAATGAACTAAGAAATAAAATAAAAAAACAATAAGAGATAGAAATTTCATTAAGGAACAAAAATTTTGGAATATAAATGTCACGACCCAAATTCCCAACCTTAGGGATCGTGATGGCGCCTAACACCACACTTGCTAGGCAAGCCAATGTTAGAATTCGCTCAACTATTTTCGTTAATTAATCATTTAAACAGGATAGAACAATTTTAAATTAAACTTGATCTAATGGCCTTCAATAAATAATTCCAAACATTAATAAATAAAAAATAAATTAAGTCGAGCCACGAACTAATTATATAAATAGATCTAGAACTACCCCAGAGTCTGGTGTCACAATTCACGAACTACTAAAGAATACTACAAATACTAGGCTGAAAGAAATAGTGTAACTATTCCGAATATAATAAAACAACGTTTATGAAAATAGGAGAAGACTCTCGGGATCTGCGAACGCCGGCAGATATACCTCGTATTTCTGAATAAATGAATAGTCGCTCTAAAAACCTCTACTGTTGGCCGGTACCTGGGTCTGCATAAAAGAGTGCAGAGTATAGTATCAGCACAACCGACCCCATGTACTGAGTAAGTGTTGAGCCTAACCTCGACGAATAGTGATGAGGCTACGGCGGGGCATTAACAATATATAACCTGAGACAATAATATGTACAATAACACAATAAAATAATTCTACACGAACAGAAAAATATAACTGAAACAATGAATATAATAACTTTGTCGCCTATTCCAGGCGTCAAATATCACCAAGAACTCACACAAGTTTCCGAATTTCCAAACTTTTACTTTAAAATAACAGTATGTACAAAGTATGAGAAAAATCGTAGAGTAAAACAATAAATTTCCAAATCTTTATAATAAAATCGGTAAAACACAATTATACTCCCTTATCACTGTCTTGTTGCGGCGCGCAACCCGATCCCACCTGTCCACCCTTATCACTATCATTTATCCACCCTTACCACAATCTATTTCTCCCATTTATCACAGCCCCCTTATCACAATCAATTTTGTTTATTCATCAAAAACCTTTACGGTTCAGGCCAAGCCTTTCACAACACTTTTATTTCAATAATTGCAAACAGAAAACAGTATAGCTCGTAAGCTTTTACCAATATCATTCCACAATAAAATCAGCCAGAATATATGTAACAACCGTAACACTGTCAACCCAACTCAGTCTTTATGTACCATGATAGAATCAAGAGAACAGCCAACACTTTTAACACACTTACAACAACAATTGGAAATAATTAAATGAAACCAAATAACCACGTGAACCTCAACAATCACGAAACAGTTAAACTGCATTTCTCACAACTTCCTTAATATTATCAAAATGAAACCAACATGAATATATTAATATATTTGCAAAAATAGTGCCAAGCTGTTCAACCTTTCTATACCACAAGGGAACCAAATACGCAACCAATACTCTTCCAAAATAGCCAAATAATATTTTCAGCAATCTAATAAGGCCTAGTAGTCATAGAACCACAATGAACATAGAGAAATTAAGACATGAATCAATCAATTGGAAGCGGGAAATGGATCATGTTTAACATATCATTTGATGGTGCATAGATACTCGTCACCTCACCTATACACCACACACATGCATTTCACATAGCAAACAAGTGGGGATTCATATTTCCTCAAGTCAAGGTTAGACCAAACACTTACCTCAATTTCGTAGGCCACTCACTGCTCAATTATAGCTTTTCCTTTAGAATCTTGCTCTAACTTGCTCAAATATAACAATAATTAACTCAATATCATTAATTAATGCAAAAGGAACTAACTTTATTGAAAAATAAAAATTTCCTAAGTTTTCTATAAAAAAAGTGAAAAACCCGATCCCGGGCCCGCTTGGTCTAAATGTCACGACCCAAATCCTAATTTAGGTCGCGATGGCGACCAACAGCGGGTTAGGCAAGCCGATATGAAGTACACTAGGTGCTACCCGTCCCATATAATCTAAACCAGTCAACACTTACCACATTTAAACAACTAAACATGTTATCGCCTGGTGCGATAGTAAAAACCTGACTATGCCTAGCCAAGGTAAGACATATATATAGATATACAACCCGGTACCCAAAATACACGACGTGTGTGTCAGGAACTAGTGTCACGAGTGTCACGGGCAACTACAGAATATACCATGAAAAAATATATATATACATAGCCTCGGTCTGAATGTAAAAGACAGAGAATAAACAAAGGAACTCCAGGGTGCTGCCAGGAAGTCGCTAGGAAGGACAGCTCACCGTGAAGTATAATCACTCCGTCAATATCTATCACCAACCGAATAACCAGACGTACCAACCTCCGGACCTGTACAGTCAAGTACAGGAAAGAAAAAGAAAGTGCAGCATGAGTACATATATATAAATATGTACCCAGTGAGTATCCCGTCTAACCTTGAAGAAGTAGTGACGAGAGGTCGACTCGATACTCACTAAGGTCCAGCAGTAATAAAGTAAAGCAGGATATAAGGAAAGCAGTAGACATGTAGCAGGGTACAAATAATAAGAAAATATCACAGAGTTCTCAAATAATTACTCAAACAATAACAACTTCCATTTTAGTCTTTCTCAAACAATCGTCAAATCATAAGTCGGGAAACAATACCGAGCACCCATGCGTACCGAAGAGTAAAACATTTGGCTGGAATCAGGGGGAAGAATAGATATGCACTGTCGGGGATCGACCGGCCCGAACCAAGAGTGCATGCTGATAATGTAATCATACCAAAGAGCTATGCACTGCCGGGGATCGACCGGCCCGTACCAAGAGTGCATGCTTACCAATAACTCAACTATGCACTGTCGGGGATAGACCGGCCCGTACCAAGAGTGCGTGCTTACCAATAACTCAACTACGCACTGCCGGGGATCAACCGGCCCGTACCAAGAGTGCGCCCATCAGTGTAATCATATCATATCATAATGTAACTTCGTCCATGCACTGCCGGGGATCGACCGGCCCGTACCAAGAGTGCATTCTCAAGTAAGTCCCTTGTGCACTGCCGGGGATCGACCGGCCCGAATCAAGAGTGCACTATATATGTATTCGACATGGCGTACGGCCCCCTCCCCTAAGAGTGGAAGGAATTACACGTCTCTTGCGGAATGTAACTTGCAAAGCAACATCCTACGTATACCAAATACTAGGTTCACTTCACATATCAAATCTTTCCAAATACTTAATCAATGAAATATTCAAGGAAACAATGCTACATCCAAGCAAGAATTATAACATATAAATCATTTCAAAGTAGAAGACAAGGCATGTTGTGATCCTAAAACTACCCGGACATAACAATAGTAGTTGCTACGTGCGGACTCTCGTCACAAGGTACGCACGCAGCCCCCGAATACAAACATATAACACATAGAACACCTATGGGGACAATTTCCCTCTTACAAGGTTAGAAAGGAGACTCACCTCGACGAAGCTCTCCTCGGACCAACGACCCGATCAAGAATGCGCACAAAACTCCGGAACTACCCTCGACGACTCGCAACTAGCCAAATATAGCACAATTGAATCAATTTAGATACCAAGAGAAAGAATTAACAAGAATTTCCAAAGTATATCATTCTTGAAGGTTTTTGAGATTTCGACCCCGGGCCCACGTGTTCGGATTTTGAAAATTCTCGAAGGAATGAATTACCCGAAGTCTAAGGATAGTAATTACATAATTTATTTAGGAATTCATAGCTAAAAAGGAATAATTCACTAATTATCAAAGCCCTAGAATTTTCTACCCAATTTTCCCATGATTTGATATTTTAATATGTAACTAGTTGGATTTCCATAATTAATCCATGAATTTAGAGAGGAAATTACACTAACCTTGAGGAACTTGACCTTGGACAACTTTTCCCTAGCTTTTAGGAGCTTTAATGGAGGCTGGGTATTGAAAATGAAGAAGAAAACTCGTAATTGGGCATTTAAATACTGCCCAGGAAATGCTTAACTGCGATCGCGAAGGGCAACTGGACTGACCTCTGCGATCGCATCAGAGGTCCTGCGATCGCAAAGACCATCTGGTCTGACCTCTGCGATCGCGGCAGAGGTCCTGCGATCGCGATGAACAATTTCACCTGGCCCAGCTACGACTCAATGCGATCGCGAAGCTTTGGGGCCCAGACCTATGCGATCGCAAGGGGAAGGCTGCGATCGCAGAGAACAATCAGCAGCCCAGCAAAACCCTTCTCCGCGATCGCAACCCACCTTCTACGATCGCAGAGAAGGAAACCAGATAGAGAAATTTCTGGTTTTTCCAACTTAGCTCCCGGGGGCCTAAAACATCCCCGAGCCCCTCGGGACCCTGTCCAAAAGCATCGGAAAGTCTGTATTCATGATACGGACTCGCTCGAACTTCTGGAACATGAAAAGCAACAACGGAACTCAAAATTCAATCCCAAAACCAAATTATTCAAACTTAAGAACTTAAGAATTCTAGAATTCGCTTCATTGCGCCGAACAGGTCTATACTACTCGAAATGACCCCAAATTTTGTAGACAAGTCATAAATGACTATACGAAACTATTGTCGGTCCCGGAATTCCATTCGGACCCCAATAGCATGAAGTCGCGTTCCAGGCCAAATTCTAAACTTAAGGAAATCCTGATTTCCATTTCTGGCGCCGAAACGCTCCCGGGTCATCAAAAACCCGAGCCGAACATACTCCCAAGTCCGAAATCATCATACGGAGCTACTGGAGCTGTCAAAACTCGATTCCGAGGTCATTTTCTCAAAATGTTGACCGAAGTAAAATTGGCCAAATAGGCCAACCTTAAGGAACCAAGTGTTCCTAAACCATCCAATTCATTACCAAATCCCGAACCACCCGCTCCCGCGAGTAATAAAGCACGAGTAACCACTATGGAAGGTATCATTTAAGGGAACGGAGTCCTAATACGCGAAACGACCGGCTGGGTCGTTACACTAAACTCGGGGTTCGGATCAAATTACGTTTACCCATTCATCCACGAACCCAAATATACAATTAGTTGCGAAATTCAACCTCAATTCGAGGTAAATATTCGATTTTTACAAAATTCCCTTATTCAATCCAAACCCTCAATTTTTACCATGAAAATTCTTAGTTTTTGATTTAAAAGTGATGAAAAACAATGAGTAATTGAAAGAGTAAAGTTTAGAATTGATTACCTATGACTTGGGGATGATATTTGGTGAATATATTCGTTCCTAGGGCTGTGGGGTTCGAAAATTTGAAGAAGAAGAAGTCTGCCCGTTTTATATATATTTTTTTGCCAACTATTTTGCCTCGTTTCTCGTACCAAATGATCCCGAAACTCGATTTTTATGTCTCCAATGTATTTCTTGTGAAATTTTAGTCAAGTTAGGCTTTTGAATCACTCAATTTGACCTTATAATGAAGGAGATAGGTAGGTTTTAATATTTGCAAATAGTGCAGATTTTTAATACGCCGTCAGTGACAATTTCGTAATTAACCTGAAAAATCTGGCAACCTTAGTAAAATGACCATAAAATCCTCATACGATATCCAAATTCGATGATTCTTTATGCTACGGGTCCGTAATTATTATACGGATATAATACTTCATTCAAAACAAAAATCGCAGCTGATTTGTTCAATGTTACATCCCGCAATATTACGTCAATATTTTGTCCCGCAATATTATACTACGACGATGTTGCACCCTGTAGTATTGTACGTTGGAATTGTCGTAAGAAAATTGACATCATTCCAAGGAAAAGATTATTTGGGGATTATAAGGATTATAAGTGATGAATAAATTCGTGAAGGTAAGAGGGTAAGTAAAATCGAAGAAAATGAATTTTTGTCGAAGGTTTGAATTTTGGGATAAAATAGGACCCGAGCTAAAATACCCGGTATTTATGGACTAATGCCATACAAGGTACTACACGGCCATGCTAGTAAGGTGTACAAGGTATGTTGAAAGAGAGTAGTATTTAATTAATTTGAGATAATTTTTAATTATGCAGGTAATTAATTAATTATCGGGTAACGGAACATTACCTAGTTAACTAATTAATGGTGGTGCATTTATTGAAGTATTTGGATAAAGACTAATGCTAAAACGTGGCAGCCACTTAATTTATGATTGATGACTCTTACAAGCCACTTTATAAGGCTTTGGCTTAGTCATCACATTGAAAAGGGCTGTAGTAAGTCCATCCAAATGCCTGAGACATTACTTCAACAATTCATCCAAGCACCTGAATTGTAGTAACGTGATATTCCTTCCATAGGCAATGTAATTGCTTCGGTAAATCCATCAAAATGTTTGAAACATTGCTTGAACAATTCATCCAGGCACTTCAACGCCAAGAACATAACTGATTTCGTTCATCAGTTTCAAAACGCATAAGTTTAATCTGATTTTTGGGGTCCTAAATTCAATCTACAAAGGTTTCCAACAGAATATTATACGGAATTTTTCCTACTCCAGGTATGTTAAGGCTATCCTTTCTTTCTTTTGTCATGGTCCAAATTATACCGAAGAAACGAGCAAATACACAGTTTCTATAAATTACTCTATTCATAGAAATAGTAGGGGTGTCTATATTCTTGATTCCCCGTGAGAATTATTATTATTTTCTTTTCATGGGTCTCAGAATAATACGCAGTTGGAAAAGTTTATCCGGAAGGAATATTAAGATTATTACGTACTTTTCATGCATTTCATATTGTGCATTGACCCATGACCATATGGCGTTATATACGCGTATATATGTAAATATATGTATATGGGATATGGGAAACGGTTACGGCGTTATATACGCACCACCACCTGATCAGCTGGTATATGATGATGATGTTGCCCACAGTGGATGAAATATGATTCAAACAGCGTTATATACGCGTATATATGTATGTATCTTCAAACGGCGTTATATACGCGTATATATGTATGTATATATATGTATATGGGATATGGGAAAGGTTATGGCGTTATATACGCACCACCACCTGATCAGCTGGTATACGATGATGATTTTGCCCATAGTGGCCGATATGAAATGATGGGATGCCCTCAGAGGCTGATGATGTTATGAAACATATACCTATGCACGACATGACATTCATACGCATATGCATGATGCTAAAAGTGATTTATTATTTACAAAATTATCCAGACATACAAGTTGTGTCATGTACTCTATATGTCATCCATGTCTCTTATGTATTTATTTATGCGCTTTACATACTCGGTACATTATTCGTACTGACGTCCCTTTTACCTGGGGACGCTGTGTTTCATGCCCGCAGGTCCCGATAGACAGGTCGAGAGCCCTCCATTTACTTTGGAGTTGCTTGTTTGGTTAGTATGATTTAGACGTGTAATGTTTGGTATGGCGAGACTCTGTCCCGACGTTTATGACATTTATGTACTCTTAGAGGCTTGTAGACATATGTCGTGTACGTGAAAGATTGTACGGCCTTGTCAGCCTATGTTTTGAGTTTATAAATGAGTATGTTGGACTATTAGGCTCGTATGTCACGTGTATATGATGATATAATAAGAAAGATACGTTACGTTGGTGCTCGGTTGAGTAAGGTACCGGGTGCCCATCGCGGACCATCGGTTTGGGTCGTGACATTCAATATGATATCATTTATTCTTGAAGAAACGACGTCGAAGCATAAGAAAGAACGAGCGCAACACAACTCAAACCTATTTCAAACTCACCCGAGCCCTCGGGGCTCTAAACCAAACATGCCCGCAAGTCTAAAAGCATCATACGGACTTGCTCGTGCGATTAAATCATGAAAATAACATGTAAAACCATGAATTAAACCTCAAAACTCATTATTTTTCTCAAGAACAGTTAAAGTTCACTATTTATCAACCGGACGTCCGAATCACGTCAAATAAATTCCTATTCTCACCAAATTTCACAGTTAATCTTTAAATATCACAACAAATCTGTACCGTACTCCGAAACCAAAAATACGGGCCCGATACCAATGATTTCAAATATTATTTCTTTTCTTTATTTCATAAACAATTCAGCAAAAAAATTTCTTTCAAAAATTGATTTCTAAGGCTTGGGACCTCGGAATTCATTTTCGGGTATATGCCCGAGTCCCATATTTTACTGCGGACCTCTTGGGATCGTCGGAACATCGATCCGGGTTCATTTACTCAAAATATTGACCAAAGTTAACTTTTATGAATTTTCAACTCTAGAAATTACTATTTCTCATATTTTCACATAAAAGCTTTACGGTTTCACGCCCGGATTGCGCACGCAAATTGAGGTATTTAAAATTTATCTTTTTATGGTTATTAAGCATGGAAAGAAGTCTGAATTCATAAAATGACCCCTTGGGTCATCACAATCTACACCTTTAAAACAAACGTTCGTCGTCGAACGGACATAGAAAGTTACCTGAATTGGCAAACAGGTGTGGATATCTACTCTGCATGTCCGACTCGGACTCCCAAGTAGCTGCCTGAATGGGCTGGCCTCTCCACTACACTCGAACTGAAGGATAACTCTTAGACCTCATCTAACGAACCTGTCGGTCTAAAATGGCTACCGGCTCCTCCTCATAAGTCAAGTCTTTGTCCAATTGGACAGAGCTAAAATCTAACACGTGGGGCGGGTCACCATGATATTTCCAGAGCATAGATACATGAAATACCGGATGAACTGAGGATAACCGTGGAGGCAACGCAAGTCTATAAGCTACCTCCCCCACTCTATCAAGAATCTCAAACGGCCCGATATACCTAGGGCTCAACTTACCCTTCTTCCCAAATCTCATAACACCCTTCATGGGCGACACACGAAGCAATACTCTCTCTCCAACCATGAATGCCACACCACTAACCTTATGATCGGCATTAACTCTTTTTCCTAGATTGAGCTGCACGAAGTCTCTCCTAAATAATCTTGACCTTATCTAAGTCCTCCTGAATTAAGTTTGTACCCAACAACCGAGCCTCTCCCGGCTCAAACCATCCAATTGGCGATCTGCACCGTCTACCATATAATGCCTCATAAGGAGCCATCTGAATGCTCGAGTGATAGCTATTATTATAAGCAAACTTCGCTAACGGAAAGAACTGATCCCATGAACCTCCAAATTCAATAACATAAGCGCGGAGCATGTCCACCAATATCTGAATAGTACGCTCGGACTTCCCGTCAGTCTGAGGGTGAAATGTTGTACTCAACTCTACTCGGGTACCAAACTCACGCTGAACTGCTCTCCAAAAGTGCGAAGTAAACTACGTACCCCTATCAGAAATGATAGACACAGGCACACCATAAAGGCAAACTATCTCCTGAATATATAACTCCGCCAACCGCTCTGAAGTATAAGTACTTGCCACAGGAATGAAATGTGCTGATTTAGTCAGCCTATCCACAATAACCCAAAATGCGTCAAATTTTCTCTGAGTCTATGGGAGTCCAACAACGAAATCCATAGTGATACGCTCCCACTTCCACTCAGGAATCTCTATCTGCTTAAGCAAACCACCAGGTCTCTGATGCTCGTACTTTACCTGCTAATAATTTAAGCAACGAGCCACATACGCCACAATGTCCATTTTCATCCTTCTCCACTAATAATGTTGCCTCAAATCTTGGTACATTTTGGATGCACCTGGGTGAATAGAATACTTAGAACTGTGAGCCTCCTCAAGGATCAACTCACAAAGGCCATCAACATTAGGCACACATAACCTACCCTGCATCCTCAAAAACCATCATCTCAAACTGTAACCTTCTTGGCATCACCGTGCCGAACTGTGTCCCTAAGGACCGCCATACGTGGGTCATCATCCTGCCGCTCCCGAATACGGTCAATTAAAGAAGACCGAGCGACTATACAAGCTAGAACACTGCTGGGCGAAATATCCAACCTCACGAACTGATTAGCCAACGTCTGAATGTCTGAAGCCAACGCTCTCTTGCCAATCGGAATATACGCAAGACTGTCCATACTCACCACCTTTCTACTCAATGCATCAGCCACCACATTGGCCTTCCCTGGGTGATACAATATGGTGACATCAAAATCTTTTAGCAACTCTAACCATCTCCGTTGCCTCAAATTTAGATCTTTCTGCTTGAATAAGTACTAGAGGCTGCGATGGTCAGTAAAAATTTCACACGACGCGTGTCACGACCCAAGTTAACCCTCCAAACGGTCTCGTGACGGCACCTAGTCTCTACGACTAGGTAAGCCTAAATTTGCGGAAAATAAGACAAAATAATAACAGAAACAGTAAAGAAGAAGTAATACTATAAAATTTAGCCGCTTGGCATCTACAACTTTTATTTCCCAAAACCCAGAATGTCACAAATCACAAGCTTCGTACTACAATAGCTCTATAAAAAGGAATGAGGAAAATGTATATATGTATCTATATCTCCAATGTCTATACTAGAATAGGAAGGGGACTCGTGAGATTCTGCGGACGCGGCAGAATTACCTCGCGGTTTCCTGAGCAGCTGCTAAGATGCGCCTAGCCACAATACTGTGTGCTGGTACCTGGATATGCACATGGGAAAAACATGCGCAGGAAAGGGCGTGAGTACTTCACATTCGGTACTCAGTAAGTGCCAAGCCTAACCCCAGTCAAGTAGTGACGAGGTCAGGTTGAGGCTCTACTGAGTTTTAAAATAAGCCAGTTATAATTTTAAGTAGTGAAATATAAATAAGCAATAATAAACAGAATTAACGGAAATGGAAAGGAATAATAAAAGAAAGATAGCTCTCGGCTCAGCACAACATATATCTCACCGATAAATATGTAATGCAGTACAGGGGGAAAGCTCTCGGATCTCTGTCCATAGTCCTAATTTAAATATGCTATGCAGTACAGTGGGAAAGATCCCGGATCTCGGTCCGTAGTCCCAATTTAAATATGCAATGCAGTGCAGGGGGAAAGCTCCCGGATCTCGTTCCGTAGTCCCAATTTAAATATGCAATGCAGAAGTCTATCGGATACAGTTTAATTAAAAAGTTCAAGAAAACAACAGGCAAGAATAAGGTAAAACTACCTAAGCATGGTGCAATTAGTAGCAAATAAGAGGAATTCAAGTAAGGACAGGTAGGCATGCTTATTCCTACGCTAACTACTCAGTTATAACATGAAGTAGTAATATAGGAATGAAAATAAGTTATGTCATGGAAGGAAAAGTGGAATTTTAGCAACAATTACCCGTGTACGCACTCGTCACCTCACGTACACGGTATCCACATAACAAAATCAGTATAAAAATGCCTAAGGGAAATCCACAATACAGAGTTAGGCAAGCCACTTACCTTGACTGCGCTAATCAACTCAATACCACACTCTTGCCACGAGTATCCGACTCCGGGTGGCCCAAATCTATTCAATTCGATTGCATAATGTAAATATCACTTCAAGGAGACAAAATAGCTAATTACTTCTAAGTTAATACGCGAAATTAGGAAATTCGCCCAAAAAGTCCCTTGGGCCCACGTCTTGGAATCGGGTAAAAATTATATTTTTCGGACACTCATTCACTCACGAGTCTAACCATATAAGAATCTCTCAAATCGGAGGTCAAACACCCAACCAAAGCTCAATAATTTGGTCTATGAAGTTCATCCCATTTTTCCCATTTTCTACCCACAATTTTCGAAATTAAAGGTTGGATTGAAGATTGGAATCATGGAAATTGATCTAAGATGGATAGTAATCACTTACCCAAGTTACCCAGGTGCAAAAGTCTTCAAAATCGCTCCTCCCGAGCTCTCAAAATTCAAAAATGGTGAAAATAGGCTTTAACCCTCGATTTTGGTTCTTAAAGAATCTGCCCAGGTATTGCTATATGCGATCGCAGATATACTGTCGCGATCACGAAGAGTACTTCCTCACATGCGCCTAAAGATTCTATGCGAACGCAGCTAGACGTCTGCGATCGCGGTCCTTCACGCCTCGAAGCTATGCGTTCGCGGTTAAGGCCCGCGTAGAACAAACACTGAACCTCCCTCAAACCTAGGATCCTCTATGTGATCGCGATCCAGGACATGCGATCGCGAAGACCAAGTTTCCAACACATTGCGATCGCGTAGCTCTTCTTGCGATCGCAGAGAACAAATCGCAGACCTCCCTTGCTTACCTTATGCGATCGCGGAGGGTCTCTTGCGATCGCAATTAACAAAAAGCTGCTGATGAAAAACCAGCAAAAATCAGCAAAGACTTAGGCCAAAATATGCCCGTTTGAACACCCGAAACACACCCGAGGCCCCCGGGACCTCAACCAGAACCACCAACCAACCCTAATACCTCATTCGAACTTGGTCAAGCCTTAAAAACACATCTCATAACATCAAAATCATCAAATATGCATAGATTCAAGCCTAAGAACTTATGAGATTTCTAAAATCCACACTCGATGCCGAATCACGTCAAAACTCATCCGAATGACCTCAAATTGTGCACATAGGTCATATATGGCATTATGGACCTGCTGTCGCTTTCGAAATTCCATTCCGATCCCGGTATCAAAATTTCACCTATCGGCCGAATTGGCCGAAATTCTAACTTTCGCCAATTCAAGCCTAAATCTACAACTGACCCCGAAAACACATTCCGAACACGCTCCTAATTCCGAAATCACCCAACGGAGCTAAGGGAGTCGACATAATTACATTCCGGATCCATCTTCACATAGTTCTAGCTACGGCTTGATTTCAAAAGCTAAAATCCACATTTAAGGACTATGTCTCCAAAATTACTCCGGATTTCACCACTCAACGCTCCGACAAGTTCCAATAGCATAATTAGACATGTGAGAAGCAGTTATTTGGGGATCGGGGCGCTAACTCTCAAAAAGACCGACTGGGTTGTTACAACGCGCCATAAAGATAATGCCTCCAAATTTTTAATGCATGAACAATGGCTTCCAACTCCAAGTCATGAATAGGTAATTCTTCTCGTGGACTTTAAACTGACGAGACGCATATGCAATCACTCTGCCATCCTGCATCAATACTGCTCCAAGTCCAACTCGGGAAGTGTCACAATACACCGTGAAAGAACCAGAATCTGATGGTAATACCAACACTGGTGCTGAAGTCAAGGCTGTCCTGAGCTTCTGAAAGCCCGCCTCGCACTCATCTAACCATTTAAATGGGACACCTTTCTGATCCAACTTAGTCATTGGGGCTGCTATGGACGAGAACCCTTCCACAAAACGACGGTAATAACCCGCCAAACCCAAGAAACTCCTTATTTCCGTGGTTGTAGTGGGTCTAGGCCAGTTCTTGACTGCCTCTATTTTTCTTAATAGTTGTTCATAGCCAATTACAAAATTATCAAATAGCTTCACGTTAACAGTAATCTCCTTTCAAACCTCCACAATACTGATAACGAAATACGACGCCTGAAGACCTCGTAATTATATACCGAAATTAACGTGTCTCATTTAACGCCACATGGGCGGGCACATACCTCGTAGGTCAAAGCTCAATAATTATAATACGGATTTTGCAAATTATGCACAATTAATTAATTAATTAATTAATTAATTAATTTATTTAATTATTATTATTATTATTACTTTTATTATTATTTTTTCATTTATTATTATGATTATTATCATTATTTTTATACATAAATTGTTGAATAAGCCTAACAAGCATGACTCCCTACCACTACTATAATAAAATTTTAATTCACAAGGGAGAATTTAAACACAAGAATTTTCATAACAAGGACCTCGTCCTTACATAACTTCCACCGCGGCTCGTAGCCAGATTTAAACATCTCAAATCATATTACAATGCGAGGATGTCGTCCTCAATTCTGAATCACAAGCAACATGTGTATCTTGCCAATCCAAACATTCCATTTCCTTCCTTTAAATATTTTCCGTTAAACAAAATTAGAAGTATTCACATAAATAGATTTTTTTGAGTTACAAAGCTCACCCATGAGTGGAGAATATTAGAAGAATTTTATTAGATACGCATAACCGTATCAAGTTAAGGAAATTATCACTTTATAATAACTACATATTGTTCTTGTAATGGCACCATTTGATATAACGACCTCAGCCATACCATAGAAAATATATCAACAGGCTGGGTCTCCACCTCTAGGAATCTGACCTCCACCTTCGACATTCCGACCCCTTTTCCCCTAGCTGGTCATGTAAGTTGAGTTGTTACTGCAATGGGGCATGTAGCCTGAGTGTTCTGAGGAAATATGACTCTCCCAAGTCTAGGACAATTTCTACCATTAGTTGAAATGAAGCATCAACTTGTCCTGAGTCGTACAAAATTTAACAATCATATTTGAGTCATTTAATGAGTCTGGGACTCGTCCTCTGGCTATATGAACCAAAGCAGGAGTATGACAGACTAACTTATCAAACCTGATGGCATGTTCTAACATTGTCATGGTGACTTGATACAATCGTTCAAACTCTAAGCGCCACGCAAAAGTGGAAGGTTCGAGAAACAAACTCTTTCAAAAGCATTATGAGAATTGAGTCACATAGTTGATGTTGCACTGGCTGGTCATCCTCTTCGTAGGCTTTCCTTAACCACCGACGACCAATTTCTCCTTTACTATGTTGACTCAACACCGCTAAGCTGCCCCACTTATTCATTTACCCTTCGTTGTTCCTTGGGGTAACTCTTATCCTTATTGATGCACAATGACCCCAAAGGTTCCACGCTGAGTAGTCCTTCTGTAGATTTAAAGTTGTCTATATAAATCCTTTGGTACTAAGATATATGGTTATTAAGGAGGCAGACATATCGCAAGTCCCAGCTTTATCTCTTGCAAAATCTCAGGCCTCATACATTCCAAGCCAAAACCAATATAACACATGACCCTATAATCTATTCCTTGACAGTGGACTTCCCCACTTGGCACGAAGTAATAGGTCACAATGCCTGATAATCCACAATGATAAACTTCACAGCTCATATAAATCAACCCCAATGCTTTCAACTATTCCCTTGTTATGCAATACTGGAGTAGCTATAAATCCTTCTGGGTATGGACTAGTTCAACCGGTACCGACTGAGCTAGAACCTCCGTGTCTAGATCCATTTGAGATTGTACAATAGGTGATGATGTTCGAGCTCTAGACTGAGCTCCGCTTATGTCTCTTCCCCTAATTGTAGCTGTCATTGTGGCTTCACCTCTTGTCCGGTTGTAGACGCTTTGCGTGTTGTCGAGATTTGTGAGAGGACAAGAATAGACAAGTTCAATCATCAATGGTAAAATAAATTCGCACGATAGAGTAGAATAGAAGTGAAAATTGTTCCTAACTTCATAGCCTCTGAGAGATAAGTACAGACGTCTCCGTACTGATCCTTTAGACTCTACCAAGTTTGTTCGTGAATTGTGAGACCTAAGCACCTAGTGCTCTTATACCAACTTGTCACGGCCTAAATTCTAAACCTTAGGGATCGTGATGGCGCCTAACACCACACTTGGTAGGCAAGCCAATGTTAGAGTTCGCTCAACTATTTCTGTTAATTAATCATTTAAACAGGATAGAACAATTTTAAATTAAGCTTGATCTAATGGCTTTCAATAAATAATTTCAAACATAAAATAAATAAACAATAAATTAAGTCGAACCACGAACTAATTATATAAATAAATCTAGAACTACCCCAGAGTCTGGTGTCACAATTCACGAACTACTAAAGAATACTACAAGTACTGGGCTGAAAGAAATAGTGTAACTGTTCCGAATATAATAAAACAACGTTTATGAAAATAGGAGAAGACTCTCGGGATCTGCGAACGCCGACAGATATACCTCGTGTTTCCGAATAAATGAATAGTCACTCTGAAAACCTCTACTGCTGGTTGGTACCTGGGTCTGCATAAAAGAGTGCAGAGTGTAGCATCAGTACAACCGACCCCATGTACTGAGTAAGTGTCGAGCCTAACCTCGACTAATAGTGACGAGGCTATGGCGGGGCATTAACAATATATAACCTGAGACAATAATATGTACAATAACGCAATAAAACAATTCTACACGAACAAAATAATATAACTGAAACAATGAATATAATAACTCCGTCGCCTATTCCAAGCCTCGAATATCACCAAGATCTCACACAAGTTTCCGAATTTCCAAACTTTTACTTTAAAATAACAGTATGTGCAGAGTATGAGAAAAATCGTGGAGTAAAACAATAAATTTCCAAATCTTTATAATAAAATCTGTAAAACACAATTATACTCCCTTATCACTGTCTTGTTGCGGCGCGCAACCCGATCACACCAGTCCACCCTTATCACTATCATTTATCCACCCTTATCATAATCTATTTCACCCCCTTATCACAACTCCCTTATCACAATCAATTTTGTTTATTCATCAAAAACTTTCACGATTCAGGCCAAGCATTTCACAACACTTTTATTTCAACAATTGCAAACAGAAAATAGTATAGCTCGTAAGCTTTAACCAATATCATTCCACAATAAAACTATCCAGAATATATTTAACCACCGTAACACTGTCAACCCAACTCATTCTTTATGTACCATGATAGAATCAAGAGAACAGCTAACACTTTTAACACACTTACAACAATAATTGGAAATAATAAAATGAAACCAAATAACCGCGTGAACCTTAACAATCACGAAACGGTAAAAATGCATTTCTCACAATTCCTCAATATTATCAAAATGAAACCAACATGAATATATTAATATATTTTTAAAAATAGTGCCAAACTGCTCAACCTTTCTATACCATAAGGGAACTAAATACGCAACCAATACTCTTCCAAAATAGCAAAATAATATTTTTCAGCAATGTAATAAGGCCTAGTAGTCATAGAACCACAATGAACATAGAGCAATTAAGACAGGAAACGTTAAATTGGAAGCGGAAAAGGGATCATGTTTAACATATCATTTGGTGGTGCATAGATACTCGTCACCTCACCTATACACCACACAAATGCATTTCACATAGCAAACAAGTGGGGATTCCTATTCCCTCAAGTCAAGGTTAGACCAAACACTTATCTCAATTTCGTAGGCCACTCACTGCTCAATTATAGCTTTTTCTGTAGAATATTGCTCTAACTTGCTCGAATCTAACCATAATTAACTCAATATCATTAATTAATGCTAAAGGAACTAACTTTATTAAAAAATAAAATTTTTCCTAAGTTTTCTCAAAAAAAGTGAAAACCGGTCCCGGGCCCGCTTGGTCTAAACTTGGGGTTCGGACCAAATTATTTTTACCCATTCACCCATGAATCCAAATATACAATTAGTTACGAAATCCGACCTCCATTCGAGGTAAATATTAAACCTCAATTTTTACCATGAAAATTCTTNTATATATATATATATATATATATATATATATATATATATATATATACTTCTGCCAGCTATTCTGCCTCGTTTCTCATGCCAAACGATCCCGAAACTCGATCTTTATGTATCCATTGTATTCCTTGTGAAATTCAAGTCAATATAGGCTTTTGCATAACTCAATTTAACCTTATAATGAAGGAGATATGTAGGTTTTAATATTTACAAATAGTGCAGATTTTTAATACGCCGTCAGTAGCAATTTCGTAATTAACCTGAAAAATCTGGCAACCTTAGTAAAATGACCATAAACTCCTCATACGATGTCCAAATTCAATGATTCTTTTTGCTACGTGTCCGTAATTACGATACGAATCTAATACTTCATTCAAAACAGAACAATTGC